>JBBPBX010057110.1:0-22544 GCA_038048925.1 Garcialebias charrua | reverse complement strand
AGTATTTATAACATCTCTTAATGAAATGAGGATAACGAGCGACAACATTTAATTTCCCTCTGGGATTAATAAAGTATTTTTTAATTGAGTTGAAATCTACAGGAACATCTAGAAGCTGTTGACCCTTGAGGAATACAGGACTCAGCATCAGCTGCCATTTTTGTTTGTAGTTTTGGCGCTGAGGATCAGTTCTTAAAGATTTGATTAAATACATTCAACATTGTCACATGTGGTTTAAATTGCTTTTTGTAATGACAAACAGCAACAAGGCGTCTTTGGTTTTGTTGTCAGTGTTTTGGCCTCTGATGGTTATGTGCTTATTTAAACTAAAAGGCAAAAATTACAACTTAACATGAGAAATGTCCTCTGAGCATACCAGTCCAAGTGAGTGTTGCATTTAGACATGCAGGTTGCTGGGATACCAAATGGTAAAGCCCTGTTTATTTATTTATTTATTTTTTGCATTTTATTTTTTATTTTAAATCGCAAAATTATTTACCGGTAACTAAAGTGAAATTTACTGCAGTTTCATCGTACAGTACATGATTGCTTAGGGTCAAAATACAGGATCTCTAAAAACTTTCATTTAATGTTTCCACATAATGAAATATACAGAATGTGCAACAAAATTTAGAAATATCTTTTCTTACTTTGGCTATTTCTTTTAGTGTTTTTCTTTGTTTGCAAATACTAGATTATTTCAGTATTTATTTGCTATACTATTACCAATCAAAGTCAAAGTCAACTTTATTGTCAGATCTGCAATATGTACTGTACAGGACATACACAGGACCGAAATTGCGTTTCTCTCAGTCCCTCGGTGCAACAGTAAACATCTAAACATTGAAACACTGAAACATATAATAATAGACATAAGCATAAAATAGTAAAACTAACACTGTCCTGAGTTTTTGCATAGTGGTATAAGAGTATGAAAATTTACACCAACTCTAAAACTAAAACTAAAACATTAAACATTTAATGAACATAATACTGTCCTGAGTTTTTGCATACTAGTATAAAAAAAGAGTATAAAAAGTATAACTAAAATAAACTAAAGGTTTCTAGCATTGACATTTGCAAAGTGGCAAAGCAGCGTATGAGTTAATGTGCACAGTATATGTATGAGGTAGTAGTTGATGTTGTTATAGAGGCAAAAAGTGGCATATGCAGTAAGGCACATTGGGCATCCCTAAATAAGACCGTTCAGAGCACACTGTATATGTATCAGCAGTGGTGTAGATATTAGAGTAGTGTACTGTAAATGTAAACAGTAGTAATTAAATGTAAGCAGTAGTAATAAAAGTAAACAGTATTAATAAATGTAAACAGAGAATGTAAACAGTATTATGACTATAGGCAGTGATGTAATACAAACATTAGTGCAAGTATGAGAAGTAGTGCAAACTGTATGAGCACATGACCGAGAGTTTAGTGAATAACCCGTTTGATGACACAGAGTCCAGTGTTAAAATCTTTGTGTTGTGTGGTAATGTGTGAGAAAGTTTTAGTGTTAAGGCAGTTCAAATGGGAGGGGGGCAGAGCAGGCAGAGTGTTTAGCATCCTGACTGCCTGATGAACAGAGCTGTCTCTCAGTCTGCTGGTTCGAGCCTGGAGACTCCTCAGTCTCCTCCCTGATGGCAGCAGTCTAAAGCGGCTGTGTAGTGGGTGTGTGGGATCACCTGCCATGCAGTGGGCTTTCCGAGTGAGGCGTTTGCTGTGTAAGTCCTGCAGTGAGGGCAAGGAGGTGCCCACGATCTTCTCAGCTGCTCTCACAATGCGCTGGAGGCTCTTGCGGCAGGATGCAGTACATGCACCAAACCACACAGTGATGCAGCTGGTCAGGACACTTTCTATGGCACCTCTGTAGAAGGTGCTCATGATGGGGGTTGAAGCTCCAGCCCTTTTCAGCTTGCGGAGAAAGTAGAGACGCTGGTGAGCCTTCTTTGCCAGTGCTGCAGTGTTCCTGCTCCAGGACAGGTCCTTTGAGACGTGCACTCCCAGGAACTTGGTGCTGTCTACTCTCTCCACTGCGGTGCTGTTGATGGTCAGAGGGGCATGTTGGGCATCCCTCTTCCTGAAGTCCACAACAATCTCCTTTGTCTTCTCCACGTTGAGAGTGAGATTGTTGTGTCCGCACCACAAGGCCAGGCGGCTCACCTCGTTCCTGTAGTCCGTCTCATCGTTGTTGCTGATGAGACCCACCACTGTTGTGTCGTCCGCAAACTTGATGAAGTGGTTGGAGCTGTACGATGGTGTGCAGTCGTGTGTTAGCAGGGTGAATAGAAGGGGGCTCAGCACACATCCTTGTGGGGCCCCTGTGTTCAATGTGATGGTGCTAGATGTGTTACTCCCGACCCGCACTGTCTGTGGTCTCCCGGTCAGGAAGTCTAGCAGCCAGTTACACATTGAGGTGTTCAGCCCCAGACTGTCCAGTTTAAGGATGAGCTGTTGGGGGATGATGGTGTTGAATGCTGAGCTGAAGTCAATGAACAGCATTCTAACATAGGAGTCCTTCGTGTCCAGATGTGTGAGAGCTGTGTGAAGGGCAGAGGAGATGGCATCGTCGGTTGAGCGATTAGGTCGGTATGCAAATTGGAAGGGATCCAGGGAGGCAGGGAGGACAGATGTGATGCTTTTCATGACTAGCCGTTCAGTGCATGCAACAATGATAAACAATACCAATTTTCTTTTACCGTATGCACTTTAATATCTTTGATAAAAATGGCTTTCACAATCTATATCTGATGCAACACGCAAGAGAAATACATGATGGAAAGCATCTGTGCTGGGACACTTAAGAGCTGCTCCACTGATAAACTATCTTCTTCCACCTGAGGCTGTTTGCTTTCAGCTAATTGATGGATGGTTGAATTTCCATGTGGGAAAATGTAGCTTCACATCCAATCTGTTTCACTTATTGTGGAGTAACTACCAGCCGTGATGCCAGTGGTTAGCTAATTATCTCTGCCCTGCGTCATTAGCAGCAAGTCAGGACAGCCATGCCGCAATCAGTCACATCACCATCTGAACATGATGGGATCTCTGGGATCACATGGGCCTTTTTCATCTCCAGGGTCCTATGGATAGCAGAGAGGCTTAATACTCAGTCTTTCTCCTTGGAGAGTCCGGTTGATCGTAACACAGACGTCCAATTGAATCACAGAGATAAAATCTTGGCCAAATGTACAGACGTCATTGACCCAACATAACCACTGAGTAACGACTAAAAGGATACAGTTATACCATCAAGCCTCCGGTCATGCACAGGTCTGTAAAATCAATCACACAACTGTTCATTTTATAATTAGGTTTGCAGGTAGTGCTTATTACTTTAGCTGTGTGTGTTTTCTGGTGACCAAGTTTATAAAGTTAACATGGATGAAGCTTTCAAAAACTCAGGTCACTTAAAACACCAAAGCTAAAAAAACAAAAAAACAATTTTTTTTACTGCAAACTGTATATGTTTTTAAATAAATAATAAAATCTGCAACCATTACTACTTACGGATTATTAAATTTGGCTCACTTTTTTCTCGTCATCTTGAAGTAAGGACCCACAGTTTTATCAGAGAATGGTTTCCATCGTTGATAACTACTCTTGTGGTGCATAACCCATTGTTCACTCCAGGTCAATCCCAGGCGGGTCATTACCATGTACAGCACTGATAGGCATTGATTTAATCTGCCTAGCTCTGACCCCATATGAGCCCCATGAGGGGGCTTCGGCTTCCAAGGTCCATAGCACCAGAGTTGCACTGTCAGTCCTCCTCCATCCTAATTATGTCCAGCCAGATCCATTGTCTCCGGTTCTTCCTGTTCAAAACAAACGAGTTCAGGGAATTGAATTTTGCATTAGGATTTTTTTTTTATCCTGTAATATCTGATGCACACAAAAAACTTTACTTCCCAATTTAGCAGTCTGAACCACAATTAAAAGAATACTAAAAAACACAAAAGATTGAATGAAAAGTAAGAATGCTTCATGATGGAACTGCCGACATTCCGTCTTGTATCGAACCAATATTATTCTGAAAATAGATGCTAAAGTAAAACAATGAAAAAGGTCAGTCAAAATAGAATCACAGAAAGACTAAATGAATAACACATGAGACACAGACCCTTATACAGTATTACAAACCTGTTGGAGCCGAGATGGGGTAGAGGTAGGGCAGCCGACTTGGGACCAGAAATTTGCAGTTCGACTCCCAGCCAGTCCCACGTGTCGTGGTGCCTCTGAGCAAGACACCTAATCCCTAATTGCTCCCTGGGCGCTTACATAGCTGCCCACTGCTCCACCTGGGTGTATCTCAGGTGTGATGGGTTGAATGCAGATAACTAATTTTGCCATTGTATGGAAACATACAATGATAACGATCCCAGATTTCCCTTCCCCTTTGCATCATTGTCAATTTTGCTTTGCGGTTATTCCAGTGAAAATACAATATTTCTGGAGT
The DNA here is from genome assembly GCA_038048925.1 of Garcialebias charrua. Lineage (NCBI taxonomy): Eukaryota > Metazoa > Chordata > Actinopteri > Cyprinodontiformes > Rivulidae > Garcialebias > Garcialebias charrua. The sequence continues at coordinate 18,088 of JBBPBX010057110.1, read as the reverse complement.
ACTACATCAAACTGCTACTTCCGATGTTTGCACTTACAAATCTCTCTCTTTCTTTCCTTTAGGCTGTAGGTCCCGCTCCTTTTGGAGCAGGGTCAGCCACATGGATTTGTTCCATATATCGTCTGTTGTGAGATAGAGTGTCTTCATATTCCGCTGGATTACATCCATCCACATCTTCTTCCATCCCGCTTCGTTAACTGAAAACTTTTGCGTTTAATAGCCTTTTTATCTTGTTGTCATCTTCCATTCCCTGCACATGCCCATACCATCTCATTCTCGATTCCTGTACCTTATCTGTGATGCATGCCGCACTAGCGTTTTTCTGATATCATTTTGCCATCTATCCTTGATGGAATACTCCAAGAATCCCACGTATCATCCGCATTTCTGTTCTTTTCAGGAGTTCCTTTTCCTTTCTCTTTAATGTCCATACCTCAGCTCCACAAAGCAAGACTGGGTGCACCATCATCTTGTACACTTTCCCTTTAATATGAATCAGCATCTTTTTGTCACGTAGCACTCCTGTCAACTCCTTCCATTTAGCCACGTCGCACCAATTTTGCATTTTACGTTTTCTTTACAGCTTTCTTTGGCATATATCACAGACTACAGATGCTTGAACGTTTTGACCTGCTTCAGTACATTTCGTCTAGTATCAGTAATTGTTAAGGTCTTGTTAGTTTTTGAGCAGACCATGGTCTTTGTTGTTGCTTTGTTTATTTTCAGACCTTTGCTCTCAAGTGCCTATACTGTCACCGTCTGATACTATACTGGAGATTAACTTCAGAATCTCCAGACACAATTAGGTCATCTGCATACCACATATCCCACGACACTTCTCTCCTTACATTTACAAATATCCATAGAATATAGAATACATAGAATACATGTGTGATGCAAAATGCGTGATGTTAACGTGTTGTTTGCATGACCCACTATGCATTTATGTAGACTAGATTTGTTTTAAGACAGCTCTATGGTTTGGCCCAACTTTAGCCATTTGCTCATTAATCTAGTCACAACTAAACTCTTAATGTCCAAAGTGAAGCTGTTTAAAAACTAACCTACAAAAAATATGATATAATTCTTCATAACCTTTTCAGTCCTACTTTAAAAGATCTGAACTTTCATTTCCAAAATATTAATAGTAAGAAATTAAATAAACTATAGATGCGAACTGATTAATGACTCTCTTTTTTCATTTTTATTATTATCATGTTTTTTCTTCATTTTATTTACTGTGTTGATTGACAAATGTTTTAATGCTTTTTGTGGGTTTTTTGTTCCAATTCTTTAAGAAATTAGTATGTAAAAAATTTTTGGTCCACATATTCCTCAACAACTCTTAGGCCCTGTTTACACGGACACTGTGTGGGGGAAACGGAACTAATGGGCATGTTAATTAGTTTAAAAGTTTTGCGTTGACACGGATCTGACACGGATCTGCTCGAATCTCCCCCCTCCCTCATGCCCCCCTTACACCCACTGCGCATGCGTGCTGCTGAACCTTCACCCACTGCGCATGCGTGCTGCTGCCTCACTCTGCTGGCAGTCTGCTACTTTCTTTTGTGCTAAAAGTTGAGCTAACAACAAGTTAACAATAATTTAAAGCTGGATTTTGGATAAGAGTCGACAGATTTGACACCAAGCGGGACTGCTTCATCTAACAAGCTGCACACCAGACGCTGAGTGGACTGTGGACCAGAACCGAGTCACGATGACTGCGGTAAAGTTAGTTTCACGTTGGAAGTTGGATATTCGAGCTCCGTGGCTTCAGGGGTGCGTTGCTCTCGTCAGTCCGCTTCATGGAGTCTGATTTCGGGCAGCTGCGCTGAGTCTGCCCCTTCTCAGAGACCAGACTCCATGAAGCGGACTGACGAGAGCAACGCACCCCTGAAGCCACGGAGCTCGAATATCCAACTTCCAACGTGAAACTAACTTTACCGCTGTGTCACGATGAGGTCTGACTTTCCTCCGTGATAAACAGCTGACTTACAGCAGGTAAATCAACGTTCTTAATATAATGTTTGCTTGTGTTTACTTTGATCACACAACAACGGAGTTTTTATTTATTTATTTATTTCTGCCAGGTGGAGAAGCTATCGTTCCAACAAACAGGCAGAGTCAGAGTCAGAGAGTCTTTATTGTCATTTGCACCGCATGTGGTACATGTGATGAAAACGAGATTATGTACACGAGGTCCCAGTTACATCCAACAACAAATGAAAGAGAAAAACAGTAATAACATCTAGAACTAACTAAGAAAAACATCAACTAGTAATACACTAAGCCTAATATAGTGGGAATAAACAGCAGCACGAACATGAGTTTGTATGAGCAGATGGTCACAGATGAACACAGATGAACACAGCAACAAGAAAACAGATCAGCATCAGTATGATGTGATATTTTGCAGTGTTTATTTTTTATTTTATTTTTATTTATTCATGAGTCTAACAGCCTCAGGGTAGAAGCTGTTCCTCAGTCTAGTGGTTCTACACTTGATGCTCCTCAACCTCCGTCCTGAGGGGAGTGGGGCAAAGAGTGAGTGTGCTGGATGAGTGAGGTCTTTCATGATGCAGGTGGCTCTTTTCCTGCATCTGGAGGTATAAATGTCTGTGATTGTGGGGAGACTGACTCCAACAGACTTCTGTGCAGCCTTCACCACTCTCTGCAGAGCTTTCCTCTCTTCAACTGTGCAGCCTCCATGCCACACGTTGATGCTGGAGCACAGGATGCTCTCCACTGCACACCTGTAGAAGGAGGTGAGGACTGGGCTGCTCAGACCAGCTCGTCTCAGCCGTCTGAGGAAGTAGAGTCTCTGATGACCTTTCTTGATCAGGCTGGTGGTGTTGTTGCTCCAGCTGAGGTTATCATTCATGTGTACACCCAAGTATTTGTAGCTGGAGACCACTTCCACTGCAGACCCACCTATTTTCAGTGGGGCATGGGTGTGTTTGTTCCTTCTGAAGTCCACAATCATCTCCTTTGTCTTCTTCACATTCATGTGAAGATTATTCTCTTTGCACCAGCTCTCCAGGTGTTCCACCTCCTGTCTGTAGCTGGACTCATCATTGTTTGTGATGCATCCCACCACCGCTGTATCATCTGCAAACTTAACAATATGACAGCCTGGAAGTGTGGCTGTACAATCATATGTGAGCAGAGTGAACAGAAGGGGGCTCAGCACACATCCCTGAGGAGAATCCCTGAGCAGACGGTTCGGCGGTTCTGATTGGGTCCAGATGAACACATAGCAAGAGTCCAGTTCATTAACGTAGTTACAGTTTGGTTCACGTGTTTTAATAGTGTGTTCAGTTTAATTCTCAGTGTTTGTGTTACGTAAAGTTTGTGGTGCTGAATAAATAAATAAATAAAAAATTAACCTGGTGTCTTCATTTGCACAGCACGTTACGCACTGTTTAAAAAATGTAACGAGTCCAGATAGATACTGTAGTTCAGATCAATTTAAACATCTCCCACGCATAAACACTGTTTATTATTGTTAAACTGTTATATTTTGAAGCGTGACACGTGAAATGTCAGCCTGCCCTAGACTGTCCGCGCATGCGGGCTGCGCGCATGTGGTTGACACAAAAGCTCCACGGGAGATGTTTACATTATCAGCGGGGGGTCAGCGAAAAACTTCCACCTTGAGAGCAGGATCAGGAAAGTATCGGAGTCAAAGAGGGGGGCCAGCAGTGTCGTGTAGGCGATGAGCAAAGTCGCAAAGAGAAAGTAGCGGTTACACTCAAAATACGCGCCGTGTAAACTGGCCCTGAGTGTATTAAGCAAGAAAAGGATGTTATTCTACATGGTCATAATCACACCATTGTTTCTGAAGGTGTTATCTGTAATCTGTTGTTTGTCTAAAACAGGTCTCGCTTGAAAATGAGTCCTTGTGACTCATTGAGACTAACCTGCATAAATTAGGGATGCACGATATATCGGCATGGTATCGGCCAATATTAACGTTGAAGTTCAATATTGTACATACCATCAAAATAACTCACCGATATAAAAGGTGCTGTTTTTGTATGTCAACCCAGTGACAAGGATGCCTGTAGCGGCAGCACAATGTGATGACGTCACGCGCACCTACCTGATCTCATGGTGGAGAAGAAAATTCAAAATGTCGGCCGTGTGGAAGTTTTTTTTTCTTCGTTGGTGAGGATGTTGGATTCCAAAGATTTCTGGATAACGTTGAGCCTCGCTATATTGTCCCAAGTTGGTTATATTTTTCCGACGTAGCCTTACCCCAATTACAAGCTGTCATTTCTGACGTAACTGAGAAGCTAATAGCCAATAGCACTTGGGTGAGTTTTACCACAGACATTTGGGCGTTGTGTTAGTCCCGTTAGCATGATTAGTCTCACGGCACAATGGATTGACAAAAACTTTGAACTTAAAAAGGCTGTCCTTCACGTACAGGAGTGCAGAGGATCCCACACTGCAGCTAGGAACCTGGAACAAGCCTCCACAAGTGAGACAGCATTGCAGGTGATTAATGTTAATAAATAACATTTAACACTTTTCATTTCATATACCTGTAAGTTAAAGTGCTATGCATATCATATGACTGTTACTGAATATATGTCACCAGCTCTTACAGCTGTTACACAATTTTTGTACAAAGTAGCAAATAAGCCTACATAAGAGGGCTATGTTCTGACAAAGGAAAGTATATTAAAATATCGGCTTTGGTTACTGTCAAATAAGTTTTAACATATCGGCATATCAGCCAAAAATCCAATGTCATGCATAGTATAAATAAAGGTTTAATTTAAAAAATAATCTTTATTTTGCGATAAGGACATTCAAAGTTCATTTGAAAGATGAAATTATCCAGTGGAAACCTTAGTCTTAAGCCACAACTGCTAAATCGCATGTGAGACTAGTTTAGCAATATTGTAGATTTTTCAGATTATGTCTGAACATCCAGCTCTTCCTTGAGACAACAGAGGAAGTAAAATAAGAGCCTCAGGTTGACACAATTCACTTAGCTTTGATGTGATGGGACTCTTGTCAAGGAGCTTTTAGACACACATATCAACAGACATTAAAATCTCATTTAAAGCTGAAATAATTGATTTCCTCATGTGTGGGTAGATCAGTAAACTGTGTCCATGAAGATGACCTTACAGTGACAAATAGGATCAGTTTAGTTGATTTCTTTTTATTTATTTATTTTTTACACCAAAAGGGCCATCAATGTGTTCTGGGTCAGTGATTATTTCTTCTTCAATTTGATTGTGTTGCGTCTTTATGATGCCTTTTAAAAAGACGTTCTTCATCTCATTTTAACACCCAGTAAAATATGATGGAAGTTTTATTCTGGATCCTGGCCTGTCAGCCCCTCAGTAAATACTATTTGACATATAATTTTGCATGCCATTCAGTTCTCTCTAGAGAAAGCTTTGATGGCAATAAAACAAAGAGAGGAGCAGACAAGCTCCTTGACTGTGGACATCAGTAGAAGGCCACCTGTAAATCAGACCTCTGGGGAGATGGGGAGCTGGAAAGAAGTTCTGAGATGGCGTAGGCCAATCAATTCATTCAGGATTTGTAGGCGTGCTCCTCAAGACAGTTGAGGTTTAATACCTCTCCACGAACTTAAAAAAATGACCCTGCCGTGTGGATTCAGAGGGGTCACATAAAGTCTTATTTTATCTGCAGGTGCCACGTAGTCATCTATCATCTTTACCCCTGCTATATGACTCATGGGACACAGGAGTCGGAAGTGGTATCACCTTCCTGTCTATCACGGAGGAGCAGAATAAGTTAATGAACGGCTAATCTGTTCACCCTGGAGGCTATTCATTACTGACTGCTCGGGCTAATGTAACAGACTTGGACTACTGAGATAAGCTTTAACGCTGGCTGACTACAGTGTGGCTTGCTTTACAACATATATATATATACTGTATATATACATATATATATATATATATATATATATATATATATATATATATATATATATATATATATATATATATATATATATGTAACAGGTATAAACACTTTGATTATTTTGTAGTGAAATTCTTGCTGAAATATGTATTATAGTTGTCCTGCAGTGTGTGGTTTATAAGCGCCCTCTACTGGTTGGCTATAAATATGACGTAAAACCGGAAGTTCCCCACAGTTGGTCAGCTCTCTGCTGAGGTAAGTCATACAGTTCGGTTATTTTACAAAAGTATCATTAAGTATGCTACAAAGCTAATGTGAAATTTATCATAATATACAGTTTATTGTAATATACACAGTTATGCATCAACATTGTGTTGCTACATAACCGTTGATAGAAAACCGTTGATACAAGTTTGGTTTTGTATGAGTTGCTCATAAGAGAATAAATTCATAAATGCTACTTTCTCTAGATGGCCACACCAGTAGAGGAGCTAACTACAGTTTCTTTGTGCTGTGAACCACTCATTTTGCAGGTAATTTGTTATATAAAATGTTCAGAGTTAAGTCCGTTATGTTAACGGTTATATCTTGTACAGTAACGGCTGGTTGTTGCCATGACGACACAACGTTAACTGCTATTTTTTTGTGAACCACCAGAGGGTGCTGTAAGACAATTTAATATTTCATTTTGACGGCTGCCTGTCTTTAATTTTCTAATTTCTTATTTCATTTATGACACAACGTGAACTGTTATTTTTTTGTGAACCATCAGAGGGCGCTGTAGAATAATTTAATATTTCATTTTGACCGCTGTCTGTATTTATTTTTCTATTTTCTTATTTCATTTATAAAAACTAATAAAAAAAGAGAAAAAGGATGTTAAGATAAAATAGGGTTAAAACCAGGATGTTAAGCTAAAATAGGGTTAAAACCAGATTACATTAAATCCATGTTAATTTTAAAACCACTATACGATCATATGTTAAAAAGAGTACAGTATTGTCTGAAATTGTTGTAAGAAAAGTTTTACACACAGTTGGTCAGCTCTCTGCTGTGATGGCCACACCAGTAGAGGAGCTAACTACAGTTTCTTTGTGCTGTGAACCACTCATTTTGCAGTAAAGAACTACTTCATCCAACCCACTGGCCTCTGAGAGTGTGATTATGACAGGACGGGTCCACAACTGTTACAATGGTGCCGTGACTCAGGACTTCAATCAAGAACATCGAACCTGTAGCCATCCTGTCTGCTGTATCACTTCTTGGAGGCGTTGGTTTGCAGTGTTTTTTTGGTTCAAGCTCACACCTGACATGTTAGAATTATAGTGCAGTGTACAAAATGCTGTACAGTGTGACACAGTGAAGTTTTTTTGTCCCACACAAGTTTTGGGTTTTATTTTATTTTATCTTTCAAGTTGGTGATTTTATTTCCCATGGTGTTTTGAATTTTGGATGTCTATTCATTTTCAAATATCTGAATGATGTCTGCTCCTGGTAACCGCTTCTGGTTTGGCACACCCAGTGGTATTGGTAGGGGCAGGGGTATACCCACTCCCATTCAATTTTCTGTTGATAGTCCTACTCAGAGTGGTGTTAAGGCCTCATTGGATGCATTTCCTGGTCCCAGGGTTCATAATCCTGTTAACCACCATGCCAGCACACCTATGCCCCATGTCACACCTACACCAACTCCTGTTAGTGACAGTTCTGAGTGTGCGGCTGCCCAGATGAGGTCTGTTATCCAGGAGATAGGACATCAGTTGGCTGACAGCATCATGTCACGCATGCAGCCACACAGCACAGTTGCTCCCAGTTCTACAACCTCACATACTGTAGTGGGTGGTGAGGGTCAGCCCGGTTATGTGTCTGATGTATCTCAGGTTCAGGTTGTCATGCAGAGGAAGGTCAAAGAACCTCCATGTTTTGCAGGTAATGACTCAGACTCAATTACAGTGCATGAATGGGAAGATCAGATGAGAACATTTATTAAGAAAAGTGATGTTAGGATTGAAGAACAGGCTGACGAAATCCTTATGCATTTGAAGGGAAAGGCTAAGGATGTAGTTAGGTTTGGGATTAGAAATAGCAACACTGACATTAAGGCTAACCCTGATATAATTTATGGTCTCCTCAGGAAACACTTTAGCTCTACTAGATACTCTGTTGTCCCCTTAGCAGACTTTTACTCGACTTTACCCAAAGACCAGGAAGACCCATATGATTACTGGCTGAGACTAAACAGAGCAGCTGACTTGGCTTCTGACTGCCTGAGAGAGCAGGGCAAATCATTTGAAAACCCTGCGATGGAGGTGACCCGTATGTTTATCAGGAATTGTCCCTGTAGAGACCTGGCTCTCACTTTTAGGTCCAAACCTATCCACAAATGGTCGGCGCATGAAACGCTGGAGGTGCTGAATGAGTACCACGCTGAAGTGAGCTGTAAAGAAACTCCCTCAGTGCATCTCAAGAGGACCGTGGACATTACCATGCACAAAGCGGAGGTGAGCCATGGCCTCGTCCCTACACACAGTGGTCAGGAACGCCCGCAGACACATGGTACACAGTATGTCTCTCTGGCAGAGGTGATGTCTATGTTAGAGAGGGTTCTGCTGCATGGAGCCTCTGACCAGTCACAAGTGAGACGGCGAGCTCCACCCAGGCGACCTGTAGACGGCACAGACTATATTGATGGTTTTACTGTTAAGCCATGCATTATCTGCAAAAGCGATGGCCACAGTGCCTTGTCACATTGCCGAGAAAATAGACTTTGTTTCAAGTGTTATGCTCCAGGTCATTCACGCCGAGACTGTCCAACCAAAAGAGCTGCCCCAGAACATCAGGAAAACTGACTGGTCTGCGCCCAGGGGAGGACAGTGCAGACAAACCCAATAAACCTCCCACCACTACTGAGTTACCAGAAATGCAAGATAATGCATCCCTCTATGAGTTGTACAGTGGTACAGTGACCCCATCCAAGAAACTGATATTTCAGGGATCCCAAAGAATAGCAGAAACTGACAGCCTGTTCTACACACCTGTGTCAATACAGAATGGCCCCACCCTCAAAGCACTCTTAGACAGTGGGTCGATGGCCTGTACAATCAGTGAGTCCACTGTTAAGTCCATTTTACAACAGTGTCCTGATATCACAAGAGGCACAGCTGATGATTATGTTATTATAGGCTGTGGTGGACAACGTGTTTTCCCCAAAGACATATATGACCTTGATGTCATGGTTTATGGATGTAGGATGGTCATTCCAACAATGGTTGTTCCAGGCCAAACAGAACAAATGATCCTTGGAAGCAATGCCATCAAGCACATTCTAACCCAACTAAAGAACACTGACAGCTACTGGAAGCTAGTTTCCTCGCCCAACAATGGCCAGACAGCCGACCACTGCCAATTTTTGTCACTGCTATCCAATACAGAGCGATGGAAGGGTGATTGCATTCCAGATAAAGTGGGTACAGTTAAAGTCAAGAGATGTGTGACCCTGAAACCACAGAGTGAACACCTTGTTTGGGGCAAGTTACCTGAATCAGCAGTGATGTCGGCAGGCAGTACAGTGATTGTTGAACCAACGCGATCTAAAGCTGGACTGAAACATATCCTTGTTGGACGAGTTGTTACTCCTCTTTGGGGAGATCGATGGGTGCCTGTTAGGGTCATCAATCCTACTAATCGAGTTGTGGTGCTGAGAAGGAATGCCAAGTTAGCAGATGTGTCTCCTTGTATTGCAGTGGAGGACCTGCCAAAAGCTGACAACGTTGAGTGTAACGTGCAGTGTATGCAGAGCGAAAATGTGCAGCCAAGGTCAGAGGAGGACATGATGCACGCACTGGAGTCTCTGGGTCTGCAAGACATTGACCTGAAGTCATGTGAAGTGTCACTGCAATGGAAAGACAAGCTCCTTGACATCATCGTGCAGAATGAGTCAATCTTCTCACGGCACAAGATGGATTGTGGAGAAGCTAAGGGGTTTGTTCACCGTATCCATCTTGTCGATGACAGGCCGTTCCGTTTACCCTACAGACGCATACCACCGAGCCAGTACGAGAAACTGAGAACGACTCTGAATGAGATGGAAGAGAAAAATATCATCCAGAAGTCAAACAGCGAGTATGCATCTGCACTGGTCTTGGTGTGGAAACCGAATGGGGACCTCAGAGTGTGCACTGACTTCAGATGGCTGAACGCGAGAACTGTGAAGGATGCTTATCCACTGCCGCATCAAGCTGACGCTCTGGCCGCTCTTGGTGGTAACGCGTTCTTCTCCACAATGGACCTGACATCAGGATTTTATAATGTTCCCCTGCACCCTGATGACAAGAAATATACAGCATTCTCCTCGCCATTTGGGCTTCATGAATACAACCGTCTCCCTCAAGGCCTGTGCAACAGCCCAGCTACGTTCATGAGGATGATGATGTCCATATTCGGTGATGAGAATTTCACAAGCTTATTGTGCTACCTCGACGATCTGATGGTTTTTGCACCTACAGAGGAAACTGCACTCCGTCGCCTACAGATGGTTTTCTCCCGCCTCAAAGAACATAACCTTAAGCTCGCACCCAAGAAGTGCTTCTTCCTTAGGAGGACTGTGAAGTTTCTTGGACATGTTATTAGTGATGATGGTGTTCGAACGGACCCTGAGAAAGTGAGAGCCATAAACAATGTCCAAGTCACTGATCTTATGGAGTCAGACGGGAAAACACCTTGCCCCAGTAAAATCAGGTCATATCTTGGCATGGTAATATACTACCAAAGTTTCATTGAGGCATGTTCTGCAAAGGCAAAACCACTGTTTAAGCTCATGGCTGGACTGGATACCCAAACCAAACACAAGAGGGGTCGCAAACCTGTCAAAAAGAGAGGTCAGGTGAGGCTGACACCTGCTGACTGGACGGATGCCTGTCAGACTGCTTTTGAGACACTGAAACATGACCTCATTACAAGTGTTACTTTAGCCCACCCAGATTTCGAAGCCCCATTCATTCTGGCTGTCGACGCATCCTACGATGGGATTGGAGCTGTCCTGTCGCAACTGCCTCCTGGTGGAAAAGTAGCAAGACCAGTTGCCTTTGCAAGTAAAACCCTCTCACGTTCTCAGCTGAACTACCCCGCTCACCGGCTTGAATTTCTTGCCTTGAAATGGGCAGTATGTGACAAATTCAGCCATTGGTTAAAGGGCAGACACTTCACCATATGGACTGACAATAATCCATTGACGTATATTCTGACCAAACCCAGGCTTGATGCTTGTGAACAGCGATGGGTGGCGAAGCTCGCTGCATACGACTTTGATTTGAAATATATCCCCGGCCCAAAGAATATCGTTGCTGATGCCTTAAGCCGTGAGCCGTTTGTCCAATCATGCATGGGTCATCGCCTTGTGAACGAGCCATATACCTCGCTGTTGGACCAAGTCAAAGGTGTGAATGACAGAATTGTACAGGATGTCTTCAGAGTGTCCAACAACTGTCAGGCTGTTGTAGAAGATGGTGATGAGTTGTCAACTGAGCAAGCCCAAGACATAGTACCACCAGACTCGAGAGGCTCAATCTCAGCAGAGGAAGTTGCTGCCGTCCTCAATGCTCAGTCCAGCGGAGGTGTGAGTCATGTATTGGGAACCGGTGTTGACCCCAATCTTCTGCTGGATGAAAACCAGTCCTTGGCACTCCCACAGAGCCAGCTTGTCAATTGGCAGGAGGCCGACGACACAATAAGCAGAGCCATGTACTTTGTACGAAGACATAAGAGACCTACAAAACGAGAAAGAGCTGTTGAATCACCAAGTGTGATTAAGCTGCTGAAGCACTGGACTAGACTCACCATTCAGAATGGCATGCTATACAAGGCAAAGAAAGATCCCCACATGAACAGAAAGATCCTCCAGTTCATAGTGCCTGACTCATTGAAGCAGAAAGTTCTCCATGGTCTTCATGACGCAGCGGGTCACCAAGGCCAGCACCGTACCTTGTCTCTGGTGAGGCAAAGGTTCTTCTGGAGCGGCATGGAACGTGATGTTATGAACTATGTTCGATCCTGTCAGCGTTGCATAGTAGGAAAAACACCTGAGCCGCAAAGCCGTGCACCACTCAAGAACATAGTCACTTCCGAACCTATGGAGTTAGTTTGCATAGACTTTTGGACTGCTGAACAAGGCAACAAGTCTGTGGATGTGCTAGTTGTGACCGATCATTTCTCCAAGATGGCACATGCCTTCCCCTGCAAGAATCAGACTGCCAAGGAAGTTGCTCGTCGTCTCTGGAATGGCTTCTTTCTCATTTATGGGTTTCCTCGCCGTATTCATTCGGATCAAGGGGCCAACTTTGAAAGCAAGCTAATCAAAGAACTTCTAGATATGGCTGGAGTACAGAAATCCCATACGACTCCTTATCACCCGATGGGAAATGGTGTCGCAGAGCGATTCAACAGGACTCTAGGAGAAATGATCAGGTCTCTTCCCCCTCAGCCAAAAGCAAAGTGGCCACAAATGTTGCAGCTACTCACTTTCTGCTATAACTGCACGGAGCATGAGACAACAGGGTTTGCACCATTCTACCTTGTGTTTGGAAGGATCCCTCGTCTACCCGTTGACGTCATGTTTCAGCATGCCCTCACCAATGATGCTGTTGTCAATTACTCAGACTTTGTTTCTCACATGAAGAGAGGTCTACATGAGGCTGCTCAGATTGCACAGAAGAGCAGTGCAAAAGCCCAGGCTCGTCATGCCAGGTTGTACAACCGCAAGGTCAAGGGTTCACCTCTCGTTGTTGGGGACAGAGTACTAATCGCCAACAGAGGTGTGCCGGGTAAACGAAAGACTGCGGACAGATGGGAGTCTACCCCTTATGAGGTTGTGTCAGTCAAGCCAGATATCAATGTCTACAGAGTCAAGGATGTTCTAACAGGTAGAGAGAGAGTTGTCCACAGGAACCTGCTACTCTCTGTTAGCTTCTTGCCCTGCGAGGATGATGAGGACTGTAAATCTGTGCACTCTGTCAGTGATGCCGCTACACATGGTAGTGGTCTACGCCCTAATGTACCTGACATAATGGAAGACAGTGATGTTCGCACAGTCAACTGGCTAATGCAGACTGGCGATGATGGAATCCTTTCAGAAGATGGCGACTCATTTGACCGGAGATCCAGTGCCACCCAGTCTGACCATCTCACGATTGCCACATCCAATCCAACCAGTCATCTAATCCCTGTCCATGATATTGCCCACTCAACAGTTGACGAAGTGGAAGACTCTCGACATTACCCAGACATGTCCTCTCCTGACAATGTCCTCACAGACTTATCCCATCCTATTGACAATCCTCTAGACATTGATGCCCCTGTAACAACTGCTCTGGAAGGTGACTGTTCAGACACTTCCATTCCAGGTTCCAGACTTCAGGTTGCTTCCACACGACCTAAACGTCATGTTCTTAGGGACCGTGGGTCAATCAAGCCCCCCAAACGTCTTGTTTGTGAGATGAATGATCATGCAGTCAATGAGGCTTCTTTATCCGCTGTGTCAGTTAGTTCCCTGATTCAGTTCTTTTCAAGTGCACTTTCAGTTTAAGTAACAGGGTTATGTGTATGCTATTCAAGAGAATGCTTGAGTAGTACTTTTGAGGTTACAGGAACAGTGTTTACAATTCAGGGGTGTAACAGGCACCTTTGAGTCTGTGTTTAGTAAGGAGTTTGATCACCTCCTTTCTTTATATACTCCTTTATGGGAGAGTTTTTGAACTGACAGATATATCCAGTTTTGTTCCTGGTATTACAGTTTTTGTTTGCTTTTACCTTTATACACCCATTTTTTTGCTTTGTTTTGTTTGGTCTGAGGAATTACTCTTCATATTTAGCAGAATTTCAGGGGGGTGTATGTAACAGGTATAAACACTTTGATTATTTTGTAGTGAAATTCTTGCTGAAATATGTATTATAGTTGTCCTGCAGTGTGTGGTTTATAAGCGCCCTCTACTGGTTGGCTATAAATATGACGTAAAACCGGAAGTTCCCCACAGTTGGTCAGCTCTCTGCTGAGGTAAGTCATACAGTTCGGTTATTTTACAAAAGTATCATTAAGTATGCTACAAAGCTAATGTGAAATTTATCATAATATACAGTTTATTGTAATATACACAGTTATGCATCAACATTGTGTTGCTACATAACCGTTGATAGAAAACCGTTGATACAAGTTTGGTTTTGTATGAGTTGCTCATAAGAGAATAAATTCATAAATGCTACTTTCTCTAGATGGCCACACCAGTGGAGGAGCTAACTACATGTTGTTTGTGCTGTGAACCACTCATTTTGCAGGTAATTTGTTATATAAAATGTTCAGAGTTAAGTCCGTTATGTTAACGGTTATATCTTGTACAGTAACGGCTGGTTGTTGCCATGACGACACAACGTCAACTGCTATTTTTTGTGAACCACCAGAGGGTGCTGTAAGACAATTTAATATTTCATTTTGACGGCTGCCTGTATTTAATTTTATAATTTCTTATTTCATTTATGACACAACGTGAACTATTATTTTTTGTGAACCATCAGAGGGCGCTGTAGAATAATTTAATATTTCATTTTTGACCGTTGTCTGTATTTATTTTTCTATTTTCTTATTTCATTTATAAAAACTAATAAAAAGGAGAAAAAGGATGTTAAGCTAAAATAGGGTTAAAACCAGATTACATTAAATCCATGTTAATTTTAAAACCACTATACGATCATATGTTAAAAAGAGTACAGTATTGTCTGAAATTGTTGTAAGAAAAGTTTTACACACAGTTGGTCAGCTCTCTGCTGTGATGGCCACACCAGTGGAGGAGCTAACTACATGTTGTTTGTGCTGTGAACCACTCATTTTGCAGTAAAGAACTACTTCATCCAACCCACTGGCCTCTGAGAGTGTGATTATGACAGGACGGGTCCACAACTGTTACATATATATATATATATATATATATATATATATATATATATATATATATATATATATATATATATATGTAGCCCAGTGGATAAACTGAGGTTTCTACAAGGTAACAATGAGGTTAATAGAAGTCTTACATAATTCAAGACAAAACACAAATATATTAAAAGTAAACATTTATTTACTAATGCATAACATTGATGACAGTTATGGGTTTTTCATATTCTTGTTTCTGAAAGAAATACACTTGTATTTTCCCTTACTTTAATATTTAAATAATATTAAGGGTAAATATAGTTACTAAGTAAATAAAACTGTATTTTGTAAATCAATTGAGCATTATTTTATGTAAATATTGCATGTGGAAGAAGTATTAGTTTGACGTAAGATGCACTGTGTATTTATTTGGTTGAGCCACCTGATTGGTCACTGGGACTGCTCGTCCAGTAGGTGAGCCTCCTGATTGGTCACTGGGACTGCTCGTCCAGTGCGTGACTCGTGATTGGTGAAGAGGGAAGAGGAAGGCGGGACGAACCGGGTTGATGCAGAACCGAGCCGGGCAGACGAGCAGAGGAAAAAGTGAGAAGATACAGACTCAAGAGGGAGAAAGTTGGACAAAGCGCCTTGGTGAGGACAAATTTAAGACAAAGTTGGAGGAGCTTGGTCGACGCGAAGGGAGGGACGAGAGGATACAGACGCAAATAGTCCTGGCGAGCTTTGAGTTGAGGAGTTTCAGTTTCGCGGGCTCTGCTGCTGCGTTCAATGGACGTGGGAGAAGAAGAGGACGAGTGAATTGCAACGTTCTCAAAGTTTCCTCTGGGATTTACAAAAACTCTGGGTTTTTGTAACAGGCCTGCAACGTTTTTCCCACTCTTCTGGAGGTTGTGAGTAATAAATTGACTGGGTTACATTTGGTACAGGACTGAGTATATTGATGTACATGGACATTTACTGTTGTTCTTTGGTGAAAAGAAAAAAAAAAGACCTGTAATGTTCCTTTTGTTCTGCCTTATGTGAAGAGGTATTTTGTTTACATTTTAAGAGTTTTCCGGCTATTAAGTTTATGGTGGTGACTAGTTAAACTTCCTGTCACTCACTATTAGGTTATTTAGTTTAATAAATTAAGGCTGAATCATTTTGCCTCAAATTATCCTGTTTCTCTGGGTCCTATTTGTATTAAACTAGGTCATTGGTGCTGCACACCGATTGGGGTACCAGATTGATACCGAACCCAAGCACCCTCCATTTTAGGTTTTCAGCATAAAGTGTGCAGAGGTGCTACAGAAAGTGGTGGCCCGTACGGGGAAAAAATTAGTGAAAAAAAATAATAATAATAAGTTTGACCCAGAGAAAAATAAAAAAATAAAATATATATATATTTACAGAAAAATAAATGTAAGCAAAACGTAAAATGTTTTATTGATCTAAAGGTGTTCATTCAAATCAACCTAAAAAAATAATAATAATATTGCTCATTTTGCTTAACCTAACCTAACTAAGCACTAATTCTATAGAGATTTATAGCAAAGGTCAGGGGAATGGCTCAGTTGAGGCACTGGTGTAAGGGTGAAGGTATTGACCCAGAGTATGCCATACTGGTCAAGGATGTCCCAGAAGAGGCAGAGGTGAATGTCACTAGGCGTGTTTCCATCAAGGTTTCTAGGTGCGCATTATGAAGCATCGCATCAGAAAAGCTAAATGGAAACGGCATAATTCGAGTTAACTTCCTCTAAGTCGCTCTAAAGTTTATACGCTCGCTTGAGGTAGTTTTTGGGGAGTCGATTCAGAGCTGAGTCGGCTAAACGACAGATGGAAACAGATTAGCCGACTCAGTTCTGCCGCAGCGAACATTCACGTCACGTGACTGATCAGCTGTTTCCGCTCCGGACAACATGTAACATCGCTAAAACTAGTTGGCATGACAGAATAAATACAACTTGCCCGATAGCAACACATACCTGAAATATTCTCTCCATTTTGCCGAGATGTCTGTTTTCAAACGCTACTTCCTGTTTACTGTGGAAGTGCGTAACGCTGACGTCTGACGTATGGCGCTGACGTGTGACGTAATGACGCTGACGTCTGACGTAGAGACGCTTTGCGTGGCATTGCAGATGCGCTTCAAGCCAGTTAATGGAAACACTTCTGATCCTCATAATTTTAATTTACATTTTAGCGAAATTTTCTAAAATTCGCTCAAAAATCGAATTTAAATTGGATGGAAACATAGCTATTGAAGAAACGCTACAGTCAATCAAGGCACTTGGTCGGGTTAGGGTGAGAGGTCGGATGTATGATCCACAGACTCAAAGCTTAACTGTGCTATGTGAGTGTAGGCAGAAAGTCAATGCTAAAGCCTGCCCGCCGGACATCTTATCAGAAGGTTCTGATGAGCCATGGAGAATCTTTGGACCTTCAGAAGAGGAAAATGAACCACAAAACCCTGGAAATGGAAGTAAACCTTTCGCAGACTCAGGTCAAGATCCCTCATTTAAAACATCCACCCCTGAAGCCATCATCAGAGCAGTTGGCGAAGTCCTTCAAATGACTAATCTCCGTTCAAGCAGTGAGAGTAGCCCTTACAGACGTCTGCGCACTTTCTCTGGAGTGCGACCCACACCTCCAGGGGAAGAAACATTGGAGAACTGGATTGAACAAGCAAGGTTAATGATCGAGGAGTCTGATCGACCTGAAAGAGAAATGAAAATGAGAGTCATGGAAAGTGTGAAGGGTCCAGCTCTAGAAATATTGCAAGCTGTTCGCTTCAATAACCCTGATGCAACCGCTATGGAGTACCTCGAAATATTGGAGAACACGTTTGGTACACCTGAAACAGGAGAAGACTTATACTTCACATTCAGACAGCTATGCCAGCAACCAAGTGAGACCCTCTCCGAATTCCTGAGACGCATGGAACGAGTTCTCAATAAAGTTGTCCAAAAGGGTGGTCTGCAGTCGGCTACCGCCAACCAAGCACGTCTAGACCAGCTCATTAAAGGAGGCACTCGGTCAGATCTAATGATTTTAAATCTTCGACTGAGAGAACGCCGGCAAAATCCCCCTTCATTCTTACAGTTACTGAATGAAATACGGCTTGAAGAGGAACATGAAGCTTCACGTCGAAGATTACAACCTCCCAAAGCCGTGTATGCTAAAAGTACCACCGCAGTGCCAGATAAAGAGATAAAAGATATAAAAGCTGAAATACAACGGCTCCGAACACAAGTGAGTGAA
>JBBPBX010057109.1:3703-22544 GCA_038048925.1 Garcialebias charrua | reverse complement strand
AGTGATGTGTCACATCATGAAAGGACAAGCTATTAGCACAAAACAGGCATACTTTCAACCATCTCCTATGTTTTTCAACTTAGGACTGTCCATGGAGGCCACATGCCAAGTGACCCTCGACTGCAGAACCACGACTGTTGCTGTGTGCAACACAAGCACAGAAGAGGTACTGATCCCAAAAAACACACAGCTAGGATGGTTGATCTCTACTGATTTTCATGATTTTGAGCTAAGCATTCCATTTCTGGGAGGACTCCCAGAAAACTTGATCCCAAATCAACACACGGGGCAAGTCTTGTTCACGAAACCAACACAGGCCATAGCTCTTTTCTCCCCCACTGAGTCCGACCAGGACACTGTCCGCAGGTTCGGTTTCAACAAAGGAGACAGTCTATGCCCCCAAACTTACAGTGCACTACCTGTTGACAGGTTTTACGACACTGAAGGGGACTCACTGGAGCTCCCCAAAGAACAAGAACCCCTCTCAGTTGCTTCACAGATTGACCAGGTGGTCGCCCAAGCCGACGCCCTGAAAACTGATGAAGAAAGGGACAAACTTCGCAAAGTTCTTCTAAAATATGAGAAATCATTCTCGACTGACTCGATGGATTGTGGGTTGACCACGCTCCACACAGTGAGCATCCCAACCCCGCCTAATGCTCCCCCTGCATTTGTCAGACAGTACAAGATTCCTCTGGCAGCACATCAACCTATCAGAGAAATCATTAATGACCTGTTAGAAAAAGGTATCATCCGATACTGTAACAGCACTTACTCTGCGCCTTTATGGCCGGTGTTAAAACCAAATGGTAAGTGGAGACTCACTATAGACTACAGAAAGCTAAACAAACAAGTCCCCTTATCACGGTGGCCAATGACCCAGCTCCAACAGGAACTGCCCAAGGTCACCAATGGTAAGTACTTCTCGACCCTCGACGTCGCCTCTGGTTTTTGGACCATCCCTGTGCGCGCCGAGGACCAATACAAACTAGCTTTCACTTTTGGTGGCCGTCAATACACCTTTAACAGGTGTCCCTTTGGCTACGCTAACTCACCTGCAGAGTTCAACATCTTCTTGAACAGAGCATGTCCAGACGCCCACGAGCGTGGGACACTGATTTACGTGGACGATGTCCTTTTGAGGCAGCCAACACTGGACTCACATTTGGCTGAGATCGACCACGTTCTGAATCAACTAACAACTGCTGGTGCTAAGATATCACTGTCAAAATGCCAATGGTGCAGAACCAAAGTGGACTACGTTGGCCTACTTGTAGGTCCAGACGGAGTACAACCACAGCTGACTCGCACCCAAGGCCTCGACAATCTCAAAGTCCCCACCAATCTCAAAGAACTACAAAGTTTTCTGGGCGTGTGTAACTACTCGAACCAGTTCATCGAAAACTATGCGGACCTTGCGAAACCACTGACTGAACTCCTTAAAAAAGACGTACCATTTGTTTGGACTGACAAACAGCAACAGGCAATGGACGCTCTTATAAACAGGATCAAGTCAGCCCCTTGTTTAGTCTACCCAGACTACAACAAAGAGTTTTACTTGGAAGTGGGCTTCTCAGCTCATTGCATAAGTGCAGGTCTGTACCAGATACACGACAGAGACAAACGTGTAGTAGCCTACGCCAGCAAAACGATGGCAGGCCCCGAGTTGAGATTCTCAGACTGTGAGAAAGCTTTACTGACCACAGTGTGGGCAGTTAAACATTTCTCCAGCTACATTGGTGGACAGAAAATCATTGTGGAAACACAACACCAGCCAGTGACTTTTCTTAACAGTGAACGCATCAGAGATGGTGTGGTAACAAACTCACGTGTTGCAACGTGGCTCATGGCGCTTCAAAGTTTTAACCTAGACATACGTTATGGTCAAAACAAGAAGTCACATCTGGGGACGGACTTGGCAATCTGCCAAAAGTGTACACAAGATGTACCAGCCACCCAGCCGCCGGTTGAGGTAAAACCCCCAGTAACTGAAGACCCGAATCACCACTTCTTTGATGACAATATCTGCAAAGATATGACAACATTGTACGTGGATGGATCTTCATTCCTCCGCGACAAAATCTGTAAGGCAGGTGTTGGAGGGGTCCTCCTCCAAGACCAAGAACAGATTACTTTCAGCTACAAATTAGGATCTCAGACTTCTCAGTACGCTGAGATTGCGGGAATCCTAATAGCTCTCCAGATGGTAGTAGAACGCTCCATCAAGACGCTAGTCATCTGCACTGACTCTAACTATGCTCGTTTAAACCATCTCTCCATCTTCCTCCTATTCCCTTATCCCTCTCAATCTATCTGGAAACTATATTTAAGTTAAAAAGCCCTCAGACTAAATATGTTTAACATCCAGTATTGAAGTCTGTTGTGTCACATTCAAGTGTGCTTACGTATAAAATTGAAAGAAAGTGAAATCATGTCAATCAAGTGTAATGGTCCTGTATTGAATGCCTTTTTTGATTTCATCATGTCCTGGACGACTGAGAATCTTCACCAGCAAGTGTAATGGTGTTAATTTAGTGATTTATTTTAAATAAATGGTAGTGTCTTTGGCATACCAACTAAGTTAACGTGTCCATTGTCACTCTATGGCTTTATTTATTTATCCATCATAAAGATCACAGAAATATTGGGCAAACTGAAAAAGAAAGAATCCGTGAAATTACTATTCAATCTGAATAAGTAAATTCATTAAGGTAAAGAGGCCAGTATTAATATTGACCTGCTAAAATCCTTTACATCTGGGTGACACCGTATGTGTTTAAAGACACAATCTGGTGGCTCCCTCTTGTTTACTTCATCTGTGAACCATAATCCACCAGGAACCGCCTCCCCGACCTCGAGTCTTCTATGAAAAGCAGCCTTTCTTTGTCACCAACGGCCGCGGCTGCTACCGAGCGCTGGTGGTGTCGTTTCCCTGAGGCTTGAAGCTGCACAGCGGGATGCATCGTTGTGCTTTGGCGCTGAAGCGCTGGTGGTAGAAACAAAGGGCGGCTCCTCGACACCTGCGGAAAGCGATCTCTGCCACCACTTATGGCTCGTCCGGCTCTGAGGGCGTTGCTTGACGCTCGGAAGGTGCCGCTGGAGATCCGGGAACCACCGCCTGGACTGCGAAGGTCCTCGTAGCTAGGAGGATGCGGTCGGCTTCTTCCGCCAGCGAGCGGTAGTCCTTCTGCTGCAGCAGCGGGAAGTTGGCCAGCATAGCGCGCACTGGAGCCGGGAGCTGCCGGAGGAAGAGGTGGATGAAGAGGAACCCACGTAGTCTGATCCCAGCAGGGACAACATGCTCTCCATCAGCTCAAGAGCTGTGCCATCGCCCAAGCCGGAGAGGGAAAGGAGTTTTTCGGCGCGCTCTGCGTCGGAGAGGGAGTAGCGCCGTAGGAGCAGCTGCTTGAGAGCGGTGTACTTTCCGTGTGCCGGAGGGTCCCGGAGCAGGGTCATTGCTCGCCGGGTGGACAACGGATCCAGCGAGGCAACCACATAGTGGTATTTAGTGTCGTCTGATGAAATCCCACGAAGAGCAAATTGTGCTTCAATGTAGACGAACCATGAAGGGGGATCATGCAGCCAGAAGTCCGGGATTTTAACGGCCACCGAAAAAGAAAGCGGGGCCGCCGGTAGAGGTTCCACAGCAGCAGACCTCTGAGAAGAGCTGGCGTCATCTTCAGATCTCGACATGTTCGGTTCGCGGGGTCACCAATGTGGAGGAGTAGAAAAGACGACACAGAATCTGGATGTAGAACTTCACTTTACTCATCTCCAACTCACTCTGCGCGGTAAGCGCCAAAAACCACACCTTTCACATGAACCTTTTCAAAATAAAACATCCTGTCCTCTGGGTGTGAGTAGAGTCCCCTAGTGGTCCGCCACAGTGGTAGATTATTCAGGGGCGTAGCCAGAATTTTATGAGGGGCGGTTCGTTTAAAATAACTGTGGACCTTAAAAAACAAACATGACTCGGTAGCTCACTGGAAACGCGTTGGGTTGGTTGCCGCTCCAAACCTTATCTAGACCAAGTGGGTTTCTTTCCCACTTGGTATAACTTTTTTTTATTTTTTTAGATTATTTATTCATTCCAGATTAAAAAACACAAGAAAACTATTTACAAAACAACAAGAAATAAAACAATACATGAAATGAAAGGAAGCAGAAGAAGAAAATAATCTTGTTATATCTACCCCTTCTCAAACAAATGTTTTTTCTTCAAACACTCGATTCAAACAACTTATTTTACGTTAGTCTTTTATTGGATAAAAAAAGGAGTTAATATGCCTGTGGTTAACACATTCTTCTTTTTTTATCCAATAAAAGACAAACGTAAAATAAGTTGTTTGAATCGAGTGTTTGAAAAAAAACATTTGTTTGAGAAGGGGCAGATATGTTTATGTTTATTAAATTTGTTCATTTTTTTTACAAAAGAAACAATACAAGACAATCCCGTAAATGATAATGTACAAAATATAAAAAAATGAAAGGTAGCAGAAAGAAGAATAAATCTTATTATATCTGCCCCTTTTCTCCAACAATCAGATTAAACAATAATAATCTTCAACCAACAGTACAAAATGACTAACTCTTTCTAATTTTCTAACTAATACAATACACATTACGCTATTTCATATATTTTTTTAACACATTCGTTTTGATCATTTTCTTAAATGTAAACATTGACTTGGCATTTTTAACTACATTCTCCAAGCCATTCCATAATCTAATTCCCTGGATTGAGGTAGAACGTCCCTTCAAACTAGTTCTGAATTGTGGTTTTACAAACATCTCTGTCCCCTTAAGATTATAACAACTTTGTCTTTTAACAAAATGCATTTGGATATTTAAAGGTAATGCATTATTTTGAGCCCTATACATAACTGATAAAATATTATAGTCTACCAAATCATGGAACTTCAATAACTTCAGTTGATAAAATAATGTACTTGATGGATGACGGTAATGTTTTCTAGTGATAATTCTTACAGCTCTTTTCTGTAATACAAAAATAGGCTTTGTGATTGTTTTACACGCATTCCCCCAAACATCAATACAATAGATTAAGTGTGGAACAATGATTGTGTTATACAACAAATACAGAGCTTTATCATTCAATAGTTCTCTGACTTTGTACAGTACTGCAATCGATTTAGCTATTTTTATTCTTACAGAATTTATGTGTTGTTTCCATGTCAGTTTGTCATCAATGATAACACCCAAAAACTTCACCTCATTCACTCTACAAATCTCAACATCCTCAATTTTGAGTGGAACATCAACAGTTTTCTTATTACTGAATATCATGTAATTAGTTTTTTTCTAAATTTTATGATAATTTATTAAAGGTAGGGTCTGCGATATTTGAACACTCTGGGACTTAGAAATATTTTCAGCGCAGAAAAGCATTCTGCTCCCTCCCCTCAGAGCCATATATGGCACATTCCGTACTTCTGCTGAACTTGGGATCTGCTCCGCCCCCTGCTGCTCTCTGCTCAGAGCCGCTGCGATATTCTGTGTTTATGGTAATAAAACCTTCTAATAAAATATAATAAAACCATGGAGCGCTAGTCCTACAACACAAAATCCAGCAGAAATCATCAGAGGTTCACGAAGCAACGTTTGGACATGATTTAATTCGCTCGTGACTTCCTCATGTCTGTCAGCGCTGGTCTGGAATGTCTGGAATGCTCCACCTCCTCCTGTCTCTGCGCTCCGAAGTTCTGTGTTTATATGATAATATAACTGTTTAAAAAATATAATAAAACCATGAATCACTCATCCAACAACACAAAATCCAGCAGAAATCATCAGAGGTTCACGAAGCAACGTTGGACATGTTTTAATTCGCTCGTGAGTCGTGACAAATCCATTTCCTCATTCCTGTCAGTGAAGGATGAAGCGATCACTTGACTTTTGGCAAAAAAACTAAATAAAAGTCCAGCTCTGGGATAAAGAAGGGATATTTAATACATTTTGTGTCACATAAAAAACAGTCCTGCATCGCTTTGCAATCCTTTGAATGAGAACGAGCTGCGGCTGGGACAGGTGGGGGCGTGGGTTGGGGCGTGACAAACAACTCTGTTTTTATTGGCTGTCAGTGTCCTGGTCACTCTTGTGTTTTCAGTGTTTTTATAAATGCTGATAGAGAAGCAAGGGGACTATAGTTTTTTTCAGAGATTACTTTGTCTAAAATCAGTCTGTCAATAGATAGTGACAGAGTGAAGAAATATGTTAAAAATATATTGTTTGAAAAGTTACAGACTACATTACAATGTTACATACCCCACCTTTAATTTTAAACCAAGTTTGTATCTTGACAAATTCTGTCTTTATCAATTCCAACATTTGTTCTATATCTTCGCCTGAACAGAAAAATGTGGTATCATCAGCAAAAAGTACACATTTAAGGAGCCCTGACACATTTACCAAGTCATTCACATATAAAATAAATAGCTTTGGTCCAAGTACCGAGCCTTGGGGAACTCCACATGTGATATTACAGAGGTCAGATCTTACATCATTTATTTGTACAAATTGTTTCCTATCTTTCAAGTAGCTAGATACCCACTGTAATGCTGGTCCTCTAATACCATATTTGTTCAGTTTTTCAAGGAGAATGGTGTGATCAATAGTATCAAATGCTTTTTTTAAATCAACAAAAATACTGATACAATATTGTTTTTGATCGACAGCAGTAGTTATTTGTTCCATTAATTCCATGAGAGCCATTGATGTAGAGTTTTTTGCTCTAAACCCATACTGACTGTTGCTTAGAATATTTTGTTTATCTATAAATTGATCTAGTCTGTTTACAAATAGTTTTTCAAGAATTTTTGAAAACTGTGGTAACAAGGATATAGGTCTATAATTGTTGAACACACATTTATCACCATTTTTAAAAAGAGGAACTACCTTAGCTACTTTCATATTATCTGGAAATATTCCTGTTGAAAATGATAAATTACATATGTATGTAAATGGCTCAATAACATGGCTCATTATGTCCTTTACAAACATCATATCCATGTCCACCCAGTCCCTTGATCTCTTGTCTGTAAGATTTTTTACTACATTCATTATTTCCTCTTTGTTGGTTCCATTTAGAAAAATACTATTTGCACAACCTTTAATTGAATGGATCACATTATTATCTGCTTTTGGTATTTTAGCTGCAAGGCTTGATCCAACATTCACAAAATATTGATTAAATCCATTTACAATTTCATTTTCATCATGAATTTCATCGTTGTCTTTTACAAAGTATTTTGAAATACCAGTTTTTGTTTTATGATTCTTCAGGACACTATTCATTACTCGCCATGTTGCTTTCATATCACCATTACTTTTATCTAATAATTTACTATAATATTCTTTCTTATGTTTCCTTATAATCCCTACTAATTTATTTTTATACTTTTTATATTTTTCTTCAGCGCTCTGACTTCGCAATTTCAAGAAACATGAATACAAATAATTCTTTTTTTTACAAGCATTTCTCAACCCTTTTGTCATCCATGGTTGATCAACCTTATTTCTCTTTGTATGATTTGTTTGCACACAATTCTTTTCATACAGAGCCTCCAAGATATTCATAAACTCATCATATGCTCTGTTCGCATCATCAACATACACATCACTCCAGTCTTGTTTATCCAGATCCTCTTTCAATTTTTCCAAAACTCTTTTTGACGTGTTTATGATCTTTTTCTTCGTTGTAACTGCTTTTGTGATATTTTGATCATTTTTATAGATTGTGAAAACTGGTAAATGATCACTTAAGTCGGTCGTTAAGATACCACCTATCACGTCCCCATTTGTTATATTTGTGAAAATATTATCAATTATTGTGGCACTATGAGTTGTAATTCTTGTTGGCTTTGATATCAATGGATACATATTTAAACTGTACATTGAGTTTATAAATGTGCTTATGTTATTTGAATCTGTTTTATTTCCCATATCAATGTTAAAGTCTCCACACAAAAAACATTTTTATTAAAACTCTTCTCCATTAGCTCCAAGATTTTATCCGTGAATATTTCTATATTTGCTCCTGGTGATCTATATACACAACTTATTATTATGTTTTTATCGTTTTTGTTTATTATTTCTATTGTTATCATTTCCATAATATTATCAACTATTATTGACATTTCACTATTTAATTTACATTTTATTTCATTATTGACAAATAGAGCGACTCCACCACCTCTTTTATTATTTCTGTTCATATGATATAATTCATACCCCTCGATGTGAATATTACTTGTGTTATCATCATTGAGCCATGTCTCTGACAGCGCTATTATCGTAAAAGTTCTATTTAACTGTTTTAAGTAATCTGTTATTTTGGATATGTTTGCATTTATACTTCTGCTATTAAAGTGAATAATAGAGAGAACTCCATTTGATATATTGATGTCATTAAACTGCTCTTCATTATAATATTCGCTATCTTTTATTACAGGAAAAAAATTTGGATCAATCACATTTTCAACATTATATATTTTAGGTTCTGAGTCTTCGTATGTTGTCATGTTCTAATGTATTTGTTCATTTCACTGTATATTTTATCCATTTTGAGTGTGAGTTGTTTCATTGATTTGTAGTTTTTCATTACCTGAATTCATCCAGATCCTTCAGCTCTTTTATCATTTTAGGCTGAGACCCTTCCTGTGTTTTGATAAAGATGTATCCATTTCTTGTCCATGTTGATGCTATTTTGTCTCGTTGTTTTAACAACCTTGCTTGATGTGCAATGGTTCCATTTTTTTTGTTAGATGTTCATTTATGTAAATATTTGTTCCCCGCAGATTTTTTTTTGCTTGCATAACATAGTTTTTTGTATTCCTGCTAATGAACTTGACGACTACTGACGGCCCGAATTTTTGTGATTTACTGGGCAGGGTGTGACAGAACGAAATGTCCTCATGGTATAATAAGATTATTTTCTTCTTCTGCTTCCTTTCATTTCATGTATTGTTTTATTTCTTGTTGTTTTGTAAATAGTTTTCTTGTGTTTTTTTAATCGAATGTATAAATAATCTAAAAATAAAAATAAAAAAGTTATACCATGTGGGAATCAAACCCACTTGGTCTAGATAAGGATTGGAGCAGCAACCAACCCAATGCATTTCCAGTGAGCTACTGAGGCATGTTACTTCATTCTGGTCAACTTCTCCTTTAAACAAACTGCCCCTCATAAAATCCCTAGATGGGACTTCATAGGCAAAGTGGGCGGTTCATTTCGAACCCCCTGTACCTCCCCTCGCTACGCGCATGTTATTAACAGTCTTTAAAGATAAATGTATGTTCAACAGAGTCGAATGCTTTGTAAAAATCTAAGAAAAGAATAAATCCGTTTCCGTCAATCAAATCACTGTAATCAATTAAGTCTAAAACAAGTCTAATATTATTGTGAATAAATCGTCCTTTCAGAAAACCTGATTGAGTTTCACTAATTATATCTGAAATTCCTTTCTTGAGCCTAGCTGAAATAGCAGCAGAAAAGTTTTTGTAATCCGTATTCAGTAAGGTAATAGGTCTTAAGTTATCTAAATATCTTTTATCTTTGCCTGATTTAAGGATCAGAACAATCAGCCCTTGTTTCATACTTGACATCAATTCTCCTTTATCAATACAATCCGATAAGGCTTTAAATAGTATTTTCCTTATATCTTCCCCAAAAAAATTGTAAAAATTTACAGTGAGACCGTCAGAGCCTGGGGATTTATTTGAGGTCATTTTCATAATAACTGAATCCAGCTCCTCCATTTTAAATTCAGCATCACAATTTTCTTTGAAGGAAGTCTCAATCTTTGGTATCAGGGTAGAGATGCTATCAAAAAAACGTTCACAGTCTTTTTCTGAGTACTTAGCTGAGTATAGTTAAGAATAAAACGTAAACACTTCTTTCTCTAATATTTTAGGATCTTTACATTCATTCTCATTTATTAAAAGACTTGAGATACAGTTATTCTGCTGTCTGCTATGTTCTAAGTTAAAGAAATAAAGAAGAGTTCTTTTCCCCTGCCTCAATCCACTTTGCACGAGATCTCACAAAAGCACCTTGTGCTCGGTTCAGATAAAGTTGATCTAGTTTGGATTGTAATTCCATAAGATTATTTTTCTCTTCATTATTTAGATCCTGTTTGATACAGCATTGGTGTATTTCTTTTAAAATATTACTTTCATATCTTTTTTGCTCATAATTTTGGTTTTTACTAAATTTGATGCTAAATTCTCTTATTTTAAACTTGAGAAATTCCCATTTATTGATGTATCCTATGATCGAGTCATTAAATTCAACTTCATTAATCAATTCTCTAATTTTTTTACAATATTCCTCACATTGTAACAGTTTGGCATTGAATTTCCAGTAGCCCTTTTTGTGTGATTTCTTAACTACAGGTTCCAGATTCAGTTCTATGAAGCAGTGGTCTGAAAGAGGAGCTTTTGAAGTTTCAATTCTTGAAGTGTGATTTAATATAATGTCGCTCCCCAACCAAAAGTCAATCCTAGATTTACAACTCCCATTTGGCTTAAACCATGAAAAGCTTTGAGACCCTGGGTTCAATACTCTCCAAATATCATTTAGATTGTTGTTTATCATAAAGTCATTCATTATACAGTTAACTTGAGGTTTCCCAGATCTTGGAGGACATCTATCCACCCACTCGTCAGGAGTCATGTTCCAATCCCCTCCCATCAAAATATAATTAGTAGGATATCGACCTTTAAGTTCTGAAATCACATTTGTTACGTCTGTTAACATGACTCTGTTTTGACTGTCATTGTTATACCCGTATATGTTGCACAGTATGATGAATAAACCATCCGTTCTCACCACAGCTATCAGCCAGTGTCCCTCTGTGTCAGTCCGGTGTGTGACTACTTCTCCTGGGAAATTGTTGAAACATATAGCTACCCCTCCTGATCGGGTTGAACCATGGCTGAACAGCATCTTGTCGCCCCATTGATTCCTCCAGAAACGTGCGTCCACATCTGAGGAGTGAGTCTCTTGCAGAAATAAACAATGTGATTTTTGTCCCTTGCAAAATAAAAAAGTGGCTTTCCTTTTAACAATTTCTTTCAATCCCCTGACATTTAAAGAACCAAAACAAAGTTTAACACTTAACATGAACTCAGAACAGTTTTAGACAAAATAAAAAAAATAAAGAAAACTCAAAAGTTCACCCAGTAAGCAAGTAGAAATGAAAAGATTACCGGTAACAATAAATCTCCTTTACCGCTGACATATTTTCCACCCAATCAAGCGTTTATCAAATATTGTTCACCTCTAAAGTTCCACACGTCGTCCTTCAATGTATCCATGAGGGCCCCGGAAATAGGCCTGTTTTCCAGCTTTCCTGGCTTCATCAATCAGGGGCCACAGTCGCTGGCGCTCCTCCAGGTCTTCTTTGGGCAGCATCTC
Organism: Garcialebias charrua; assembly: GCA_038048925.1. Lineage (NCBI taxonomy): Eukaryota > Metazoa > Chordata > Actinopteri > Cyprinodontiformes > Rivulidae > Garcialebias > Garcialebias charrua. The sequence goes on along the minus strand of JBBPBX010057109.1, from coordinate 11,107 downwards.
TGCAAATCTGATGCCTTCTTCTTTGCAAACAGCAGATCCTTTGCTCCGCTTCCATATTTCTTCCTTTATTCGCCTTTGAGTGAATAAGATGATCACATTCCTGTTCCTGTCGTTTTCTCTTTTTCCCATCCTGTGGACAACATCTACAGCATCCTCCATTTTGGAGTCTAGCTCAGGGACAATCTTCTTTAGAACTTGTACAATCTTTGCTCTGATGTTCTCGTCCTTCTTCTCTTTCATGCCTTTCACTCGGAGGCTCCATCTCATTCTGTACCTCTCTTGCTCTCTCATCTTTTCTTTCAGTTCCTCGTTCTCTTTAAGTAACTGTTTGTTTGCAATGAAGAAATGTAAGTTTGGTGATAAACATGGGAGTTAGAGTCAGTTTATCTGAAATTTATTCAGGAGTAATTTAACCAAGACAAATCAAGTACCTACATGGGAATGCTAGTTTTCTGAATGAAAAGGTTGACTCTTTCAAAACTTAGTATCAAACTCTTGGTCAAGAAAGTGGAGAACTTTAAACTGTTTAAGTGTGCATCTTAATCATCTTGTTTGTCTGCAAATGTGTCCATAAAGTCAGTCCAAAATGCAGCATATGCATCTCTTGAGACACCATCTACATCATCTCCAATCTCATCAATAAAACAAAATTTCAGGGTGTGTTTCAAGATTGTTTCATCTTTAAAGTGCTGTATCATGTCATCAATAATATTGCTCCTGTGTATTTTGATGTTGGCCCACACAGTTTCAATTGGAGCTGTATTGGAGATGACTTCATCACCCGTTACTGGAATGAAGTGTGCTGTGCTAGTGGAAGGATGTTCAACATGTATGAAGCATGACTCATCTTCTTGAAACTGCATTTCAGGTTGATATATCACAGTGTCATCAAGTTCACCAGCAACTGGCTCACCATGGGCTGAACGACAAGGCACCTCAGATGTGTCGGACAATGCATCTTGAGCAACTTGAAAATCTGATGACAGAATGACAATAATTTCAGTTAATACATCATATCCATGCATGTCCATCATTTCAACATTATTTAGATCAGATTTCTCCCCACTGTGTTCCTCATCGTACAAAGTGATCGCACTTTTAGTGTTCAAGTAAAATCTTAACACCCATAATCTCAGTACAGTGTACAGTTCCCCCACTGTGATGTTATCATCAAACACTGATTCTTCCTGAAAGTCAAAGATGTCATCACAGAATGTCTCAAAATGTGGAAATCTACATTTTACATTTTAAAACGAAAATCTATACAATACTTTATACGATCGGATTTATAAAAAAATGTTTGGGTACATCAAGTGTCCTTGTTCCTCCTCACTTGCGTTTCTTAACTTTTTGGCCTACATGAATCCATCAGAATTCAATTTTTTGTACCTTCATTTTCCAAACTGAAGTGTCTTGCTGCTATTCGATCCTCGTATATTGGGATGAAATCAGAGAGCGCGCCATCGTCCATGAGGCCAATAAGTGTTGCATCAATCTGTTAACATAGAATTTCATTTTAGAACTCAGACAAATTTAATAATAATAATAATAATAATAATAATGAATTCAATTTATAACGCACTTTTCATTAATGAAAATCTCAAAGTGCTACAAGGTGCAACAGAAATTAAATGTCAATAAAACAAGTAATAAAACAAGTAAAATCAATAACAGTATCAACTAAGATCAAAAGTAGAATCATGAGGAGGCAGAGTATGCTCGGTTGAAAAGAAAGGTCTTCAAGCCGCTCTTAAAGTCAACCACAGACTGTGGGACCCTCAGACAGTCAGGAAGAGAGTTCCACAGGCGGGGGGCAGCCACACTGAAAGCCCGGTCTCCCATGGTCCTTAATTTGGTTCTCGGAATGTGAAGGAGATTACTGTTCTGTGACCGCAGCGACCGGGTGGATGAGTGTGGAATAAGAATATCCTTCAGATAATCTGGTGAAGCTCCATGTAAGCATTGATGTGTAATGAGAGCAGTTTTGTACTGAATTCTGTAGGCGACAGGAAGCCAATGAAGGTTATGAAGAATGGGCGTAATATGTTCAAATTTACGAACTCGCAACAAGATCCTTGCTGCACTGTTTTGAATATATTGAAGTTTCTGAAGGTTTTTGCCAGGGATTCCAATAAACAGGGAGTTGCAGTAGTCGAGCCTGGAGGAGACAAAAGCATGGACGAGCTTCTCAGCATCGGAAAAAGTTAGGGATGGGCGAAGTCTAGAGATGTTTCGAAGATGGAAGAAGCAAGTTTTAAACAGAAGCTTAATGTGATTTTCAAATGTAAGATTGGAGTCCATTTTTATTCCAAGATTAGTAACAGAGGTGGAGAGGGGGATGTCTTGTCCAGAAAAGGAAAGTGTTGTTATAGTAGATGTCTGTACCTGGTGAGGGGTGCCAATCAGTATGGCCTCGGTCTTGGAGCAGTTTAATTGAAGAAAGTTCTGATTCATCCATGCCCTAATTGCCTCCAGGCAGGCAGAGAGGGCAGTGAGTGAAGATGGAGATGACAAGGTGGAAGATGAGGATGCTCCAGTCCTGATGTAAAGCTGTGTATCGTCGGCATAACAGTGAAAAGAAATGTTGAACTGATTAATAATTTGACCTAAAGGCAGCATGTAAAGGGAAAACAACAGGGGCCCCAGAACCGACCCCTGAGGGACACCACAGGAGACAGAGACTGTCTGGGACGTGGCGTTGCCAAGACTAACACATTCCAGCCTATTGGAGAGGAAAGATTTAAACCAGTCCAGGACGGTGTCACAGAGACCGACCTCCACATGAAGACGGTGGAGGAGGATACTATGGTCCACAGTGTCGAAGGCTGCAGTGAGGTCAAGGAGGACAAGGATGGAGGGAGAGCCAGTGTCAGCAGCCAAGAGGACATCATTAGTAACCCTCAGCAGTGCAGTCTCAGTACTGTGAGCTGCCCTGAATCCAGACTGGAACTTCTCATACAGGGAGTGTTGTTGTAAGTGATCCTGCAGCTGAGCAGCAACAGCTTTTTCCAGCACTTTAGACAGAAAAGGGAGGTGTGAAATTGGGCGGTAATTAGAAAAAATGTCGGGATCCAAATTAGATTTTTTCAGAAGAGGCCTAATGATGGCAGTTTTTAGAGGCAGTGGAACATGACCAGATTGAAGAGACTGATTTATTATTTGAGTGATCATGTCTAATTCATGATCACATTTTGGAGAAGAATTTGGACCTCATGTGCCTCACAGAAACTTGGCATAGACCGGATGTGTACAGTTCTTTAAATGAAGCTTGTCCATCTGGATACAGCTATCTGCAGAGAGCCCGCAGCACTGGCCGCGGTGGTGGTCTGGCTGTAATCTACCGCAGTAGTTTAAGGCTGTCGCATCTGGTTTCTCAGGATTTTTCTTCTTTTGAATGTCTGGCTTTCAGCTTCAAAGCACCACTCCTGATGAATGTTATATTAATTTATAGACCTCCCAAACCGCATGTTTCATTTAACTCAGAGATACATGACCTCCTCACTTTTTTCTGCACCTCCCCTGTGAAGACTATTTTTCTTGGCGACTTGAATATCCACGTGGACAATTCCTCTTCACCTCTGGCAACAGATTTTAAGTCTCTTTTGGACTCTCTTAATCTCACTCAACATGTTGACGCCCCTACGCACAGCAGGGGGCATACTCTGGATTTGGTGATTACTGACACTGTACTCATCAATAACTTATCTGTATATGACCTGGGTGTCTCAGACCACAGGGTCATCTCCCTGGAAGTGCCTTCATCTTCGCCTGCTTCAAACCCAAAACGACCCATCCAGTTCCGTGACCTTAAAAACATTTCCCTTGATGTTCTGTCTGCTGATCTTCACACCCTGACCGCTGTCAATCATCCTTCTGCAGATGACTCTGTGGATTACTACAACCAATCTCTTCGGGAGCTCCTGGACCTACACGCCCCCTTGAAGACAAGACTGGTGTCTTTCTCGCGTTCAGCCCCTTGGTACACTGATGAGCTGCGCAAGATGAAGGCAACTGGCCGTGCTATTGAGAGACGTGTAAAATCATCTGGTCTCTCTGTGCATAAGCAGGCATATAAAGAACATCAGAAAGCATACGCCTATTCTCTTAAAGAAGCACGCTCCAAATATTATTCTAACATCATCAACACCTGCCCTGGAAACTTTGGGAGATATTACAGTTCTATGGCCACACAGACTGGGTGTGAACACACACATGCGCACACACACGCACGCACGCACGCACGCATACACGCACGCACGCACACACACACACACACACACACACACACACACACACACACACACACACACACACACACCCTGTCCTCAACTTTTGTCCCAGCATGATGGTGAATGGTTTTCATTGGCATAAATCTTCTTATGAACAGCTGCCATTGGTGCAGTAAGTATTAGGGATACAGCTAATCTATTTTTGGCATGACACCTGTCCTGACCACATGGCGCTAATCTAGCCGTCCTCCACAACGTTACTCTTTCTTTCTTGCTCGCTCAACCGCTGCTGGCTCGGATAACATCAGGATGTGTGTGATCAACGCAAGATCTGTTTCCAACAAAACTTTCATACTCTGGGATTATTTTCAAGAACACAATTTGGACTTTTTCTGCATCACAGAGTCGTGGATGTCGCCGGGTGAGTCCATCGCATTGATGGAAATATTACCACCAAACTGTTTGTATTTTAACAACCCGCGGCAATCAGGTTGTGGTGGTAGATTATTAACAATATTCAAATCAACTTTTGACTGTAAACAACTGCCTATCCCAGTCTCCTACTCCAGTTTTGAGCTGACTGTTTTTGAGCTAGGTCGTTCACCTGCAACTTTATGTGCTCTGGTCTACCGCCCACCTCGATCTAAGGACTTCATCAATGAATTTTCTGATTTCCTGGCTGAAATCACACCTAAATATGCTCGGGTGGTCATTTTTGGTGATTTCAATTTGCATGTGTGTTGTCATGAGAAGCCCATGGTTAAGGACTTTTTAGATTTATTGGACTCATTTAATTTAAATCAGCATGTAAACAGTCCCACCCAAGAGTACGGACATATACTGGTGTTAACATGTGATGTGGCTGTTTCTAATCTTGAAATAGGTGACAATCAGTGTTGCCAGATCTCGGAACAGAAATAAGCGACCAACCCCATGAAAACAAGCACAAACAAGCGACTTCACTCTTTTAGAAACAAGCCCAAGAACAAGCCCAACTGGCGACCCACCCCATTGTTTAAAACAAAGGCAGTTTTTAAACAGTATAAACATAAATTTATTATGGCATTACATATAAACAGCGAAATTATGCTAAACACTTTGAAGAACATATCCACTCTAAAAAATAAATATATATTTTGCATTTTTATCCCATTAAGTCTCTGGGACTCATTTAACAGAGAGACCTGAATTTTAAACAAAGAGTGATGACAACAATGGATAACGACAACAACAGACAATCATAAAGGAGGCGTACAAATTTTAAAAAATTTAATAAAAATTAAACAGCAAACTCATAGTAAGCTAAGTCAACAAAAAACTGAAAGTTATGCACCATAACTCATGTTCCCTGAAGAAGGGAATGAGGTGCAACACAATAGCTATGGGAATAAGCGCCTCCGTGTGGTACCTGAAGGAATACACTCACGCCTTTACGGCAGGAGCGTCAGCGTCGCGCCAGAGGGTCCCACCCTCTGGACATTTAAGCAGCTGACGCCCGTCCATCTTCCTCTAATAAATGCACTTCACCGAGATTTCAGCATTGAAAGGGCCATATGTGTTGCACCTCGTTCCCTTCTTCAGGGAACATAAGTTATGGTGCATAACTTTCAGTTCCCTTTCAGTCGGTCTCTCAGTGCAACACAATAGCTATGGGAACGTAATCCATTCACGCCCTTGAAATGCTCAGCAAAATGCACGTGAGAACATCTGCCTTAATACGGCAGGCATTTCCCAGCCATTCTCCACAAGGTATGTAGAGAGCACAGCCTGAGAAGAAAAATGCCACATGTAGAAACATCATCCTGACGTTACCACTGGACACATAGATGAAAAACACCAGCTAGAGACAGCATAAGCGTCTTCTGCTAGTGTGATTACTCATCATCTCCTTTTTCTCTGGAAAACTTGAGAAGCAAGAGGAAAAGAGCAAGGGACCTATTACGCCACTGGCAATCAGATGGCAATGTGGAGATAGAAAACCCAGTTCAAGCACAGGGTAACCTTCCAGGTCCCCAGGGGAAAAAATTGTGTACAAGGGGCATGCACGAGTCCCTCATCTGCTTCTTGAACAGATAACTACTAGGACTGTCTAAGAGGCCCATCCTGATGTTGGAGAACTGTCAGAGGAGAGGGGAACCCTTCCACTGAAGCAACTCCCAAGTAAACATAAACACCAAGGGTGTCCCTTGTGTATGTTATTGTTGTTGTTGGAGCAAAGATGATCAGGCCTTAGGCCCCCAGCCAGTTCCCTTCAGTGGCCAGGCTGAAGGCTGCCACAGCTCTGGGCGTGGGTGTAGAAGCCGCCCACGTGCCTGAGTCAGCAGGTTTCTGTAAGAAGGCAACTGTCATGGTATCCCTGAACATTGAGAAGTAGAGGTCACATTGTGAGCTGGGAACAAGTCCACCAAGGTTATTTCAAACCGTGACCAGACCTGAACCACGACTCGTGGGTTCAGTCTTCACTCTGATTCCAAAAGAGAGGCCCTCTTGAGAGGGCATTCACTCCGTAACTCAGTTCACTCGGAACATGAGTCGCCCTGAGCGACGATAATCCTGGAGCGTACCATGTGAGCATCCTCTGTGTCAGGCTGAGGAGGGCTCGGAATCTTGTCGCACCTTCCCAGTCAATGAAGAATACCATGGTTTGTTATCTGATTACACCAGGACGTACTGTCCCGCAATCAAATCTTTACCAAAGAAGTATTTTGCTGACAGGAATATGGCCAACAACTCCAGGAAGTTGATGTACAATCTTACTTCCTGATCAGTCCAGAGGCCTCGGGCATTCTGATTTCTACAGACTGTCTCCTCATCCTGTTTCCAAGGTGTCCGTCGTGATGATCACACGGGATGACACCTTACCTTACGGGACCCCTTTCCGTGAACACGGACAGGTCCCCCCAAGGTTTCGAGGCCCTCAGGCACTTTGAAATGATTCTAAAATTTCTGCTCACCCAAACGGGGGCAGGTTGTTTTTGTTGGTTTAGCCATGTATGCAAGACCAGCATCTTTAGCATTGCATGTGGTACACAGGGTATGGCTTCCGCCAAGAGGCCTAAAAGGCATTGGCATGCTTACAGGGGAATCCGATGATTCAGTTTAAACTTTGCTAGGCAACGGCGAAACGAGGAAGCATGTTCCTCTGAGAGCCATGCCTTGTACCGGATGGTGTAGA
>JBBPBX010057107.1:0-22545 GCA_038048925.1 Garcialebias charrua | reverse complement strand
AAAAAAAGTTTTTTTTTTTTTAACAAAGTATCAAAAAACTAGCAAAACATTATAAGGTAGACGTATAAAATCAAAGACAGGAACAAATCTGCATTGGTTTTTGCCAACATCCTCGTCTGCCTTTGGAGGGCGGAGTTAATGTAAACAGATCTTTGAAGGGCGTGAACTTCAGATCTCATTAACATAAACCAGTCGTTCAAAACGAAAGTTAAAAAAAAAGTGTGTGTCCATCTTCATGACTTTGGGGCTTCTTGCTGTTGGACTTGGACAGATGACCTCTGCTTCACCCTCCAGTTGCCCTTGGGTGGTGTTGGCTCAGGGCAGCTGGAGGGTTTAGAGCACCAGCTCTTACTTTAGTTCAACTTCTCCTTCTTGTCTCCAGTTTTTGGGAGGAGTAGATGTTGTGGTGGTGGACTAGATTACACATTGTGTGTTCCTCCTCTAATCAAGGCAGGTTGCAGGTTCAAATCCTATTTGCCCAGAGGGCCTGAAAGCGGGCAGGCTGGATCTGGACAGAGAAGGTGGAAGTGGAGCTCGGACCTCCTGGAACATTCTGGATCAACGACAGGAGAAACCCCTGGTGGAGCTTTGATGAAAGTGGATTTTGATGGAAGGAGTCTGAGGTTGTCGGGCACAGATCAGGACCAGAAACATCTGGATCTGGGACCAGAAACATCTGGATCTGGGACCAGAAACATCTGGATCTGGGACCAGAAACATCTGGATCTGGGACCACATTTAACTCTTTGGACCCTCTGATGTGGCTCTTTTACACATTATTTATTTATTTATTTATTTATTTATTTATTTATCCTCTTTATAATGTTTCCGTTTCCATGTGGTGATAAAATGAAATTAAATAAGTACTTAAATAATGCTGAACATGATTTACATAATTAAAGAATATTTTAAGATGTTTTTAGCTAATAGGCTATGCCACGGGTAGTGGTGACGTACTTCCGTTAAAATGTAACCCCCACACTTCACTTCCGGCTCTTATCCACTGCAGTTGTTGTTAGCGGTATCTTCTAGAACTAGACCATGTAAAAGACACAAAAGGTAAATTATCTGCGAGCTACTGGTACAACAAGTGAGTTTTGTTGTGTGCCGTTGTGTCCAGTGAATAGCAGGTAGGCTACAATAGAGCGCTTAGTTTTTAACATTTAATGCCACAGTTCGTGGCTAACCGACTTAGCCTTTAAAGCTAACACTTGGGTTTGTAGCCGACGTTTTAAACCTCAGAATATTCAAGAGCCAGCATCAGAAACAAGAAGACAGTGGTTAAAAAAGAAGCTGTACCTCCATTGTTCCAGTGGAATAATACATAGTTCCCAGACACGCCCCCAGTATTGCGCAATACCGGTTTTGCACCATATCTAAAGGCAGAAAGGCAAGATGAAAAGCAAGATGGCGAACAAGCAGACGCGAACAACCAGAGCAAAAACACGAGCTACCACAGCTTCACCAAGGAACAAGAGCAAAATGGTCGGAGTTAAATGAGTTTGAGAAAGAAATCATGGCAGACGAATCAGACAACTTGTCACAAAGTAGTTACTCCGATATCATTAATTATTTAATTACTACAAGGAGCGCACACCGGCTTCACAGCACAGAGCTTCACAGCTTTAAATCCAAAAAAGATGTGTAAACTGTCTCAATCATATCTAACCAGCTAAAAAAAGGTTGAACTAAAATAACACACAGCCAGCACAAACAGTCCAAGCTGAACACGGACCAGAACCAGCACTTTTGAGTGTTACCGTGTTGGAGGTTAGCATGTTGTTAGCATCTGGAGCGGAGAGTCCTTCGAGCTCAGACACGAACAACCAGAGCAAATTATACGGACAAAAACACGAGCTACCACAGCTTCACCAAGGAACAAGAGAAAATGGCAGTGGTCGGAGTTAAATGAGTTTGAGAAAGAAATCATGGCAGACGAATCGGACAACTATAGTCACAAGTTACTCTGATATCATTAATTATTTAATTACTACAAGGAGCGAGCGCACACCGGCTTCACAGCTTTAAATCCAAAAAAGATGTGTAAACTGTCTCAATCATATCTAACCAGCTAAATAAAGGTTTAACTAAAATAACACACAGCCAGCACAAACAGTCCAAGCTGAACACGGACCAGAACCAGCACTTTTGAGTGTTACCGTGTTGGAAGTTAGCATGTCGTTAGCCACTGGAGCCGAGGGTCCGTCGAGCTCAGGTCAGACGGCGTGGAACCGTCGCGGTTGCGGGGGCACGTCCCATGGGACCGACGCATCGCCCGCACGACTTGGCTCCCGTCCTCCTTTCCCCACTGGGGTGGTCTCCCTGCCGGTCCCGGTGGACCGCGGCTGGACCGTGAGGAAGCCATTGTTGCGTTAGCGAGATGCTAAGCTAACCACAGCATGCAAGACGGTATTGCTAATGAAAAAAAAAAAAACAGCTCTAACACACAGACAGTTGTACTCTAACATTGTTTCACAAAATGATTTATGTAGAATATTTTGTTTACCGGCCAAAAGCAGATGTCTTCAGAGCAGATCCAAGCAGAGTTGGGGCTGCAGGCTGCTCAGCTGTGAGCTTCTCCGATGAGATAAATCCTTCATGTTTACTTTTTTTTTGATTGAGTGAAACCTGCGCGTTGCCCAAACGTCTACCCGACTGGAACACCCACTGACACAACACGAAGTAACCATTGCAATTAATTAGAAATTAACAAAAAAAAAAAAAACAACGTGAAAAATGAACATCCATAGACTGCGCTGTCAGCCTCATGTCGAGAGGCAGCGCGCCGCCTTTCGAAATGAGGGTCCACCCGGAAGTAACACAGATGTGACGTCACATGGGAACTATGTATTCTCCCTTCCACTTCCATGACCGGGGCTTTGGGAGAAGCAGCAGAGAGGACAGCGAGGAGGAGGAGAACACAGCAGCTGCAGCTCAGTAAGAAACACGATTATCACTCGACTCCAGACCCTGCATTTGTAGATTTGGTGTTGGAGTAATGAGTGATTTGATAACAGTTTGTAACTACATCCTTCTAAAATAATATTCAGATTTTAACATATGTTTTCTAATCTGTAAATGTGTTTGTAAACTCTTAGTAACTTCAGGGCTGTTACACCTCTGAAATATTCTCTGCAGTTTCCTTTAATTAATATGAAACCAGAACTGTTTCACTTTAATTTAACATTTAATTTCCTGAGATGTCATTAATTTATTTTAAAGCATAACTCTCATAAAGAGTTCTCTGTTTGGTTTTTTACGTTATGTAGGTAAATATGAACAGTTGTTTTTTGTTGTTGTTTTGTTTTTTCAGATTTGCATCATCTGACCTCCTGATGTGTTTCTGGGCCATCACTGAGCTGTTTTGCCATCCATGGACAGTGTTCACCAAGAACTGAGAAGAACTCCCATCAAGTTCAAGTTGTGTTTATTTGTCATATACAGGTTAACACAGAGTTAACAGTAGCCTACAATGAAGTGCTCAGGATGAGAAGAACAGATTTGACTTGCTAAAAATCAAAGAACAAACAATACTAAAAGCATGCACAGTGAAAAAGTTGTTGAGATTAGTCATGTGAGGTATTGAACGCTCTTCACGTACGTCATCAGCAAGGGACTATTTAAGGCGTGGTATTGACGCAGCTGAGTTGATTGGAATGGATGAAAAGTCTGTATGTATCTGATGGCTTTCCTGCGAGAAATAAACCTCCTAAACTGAATGCTGAATCCTGAACCATTCTTTGTCCGACCTAACCTGCCCTAAGATGGCGAATCTAACAGGTTATGGGCCCAGGGGGGACAAGGAAGGTCGCTGGCAAAGTTTATGCTCCGACGGAGACGAACGGAGCTACGAGCTCATGAGAATCTCTTCAGAACGGGACGCCACCAAAGAGCAGAGCAGAGCTCCGCAGCTGCAGCAAACGCTAAAGGAGCTGAAGGTGAAGCCGAGAAGCTACAGGAGCAGAACAGTGCGAAGACGAGGAGGAAACGAGGAGCTCATCTGTTACAGCTGTGGACTGGGGGGACACAGAGCAAGGCTGTGTCCAAAGAATAAAACGCAGCGACAGTGGTGCCGTGTGTGTACGAGTCCACGTCATGCAGAGAGTAACTGTTGGCGAAAGAAGATGGAAAATGTAAACCAAGCGACCGATGAAGTGGAGGATGACCACTCATTCGCATTCAGGACAAACGACGCACAGATCAGCGGACGGAAACAGAGAGGCCTGATGGTGGACACCGGAGCAACATCACACATCGTCACTGATGTTAACAGGTTCAAACGCTGGGATGACACGTTTGAACCAGGACAACACTTCATCGAGCTCGCTGACGGGACGAGGACGAATGGTGTGGCGGTGAAGAGAGGTGACGCGGAGGTCTGGCTGCGGGACACACAAGGACGAAGGAGGAAGGTGGAGATCAAACGGGCGTTGTACGTCCCAACGTACCCACAAGACATCTTTTCTGTGAAGGCGGCGACGTCCAGGGGGGCCTCAGTCAACTTCAGCCAAGAATGCAGTCAACTCATCGCCCAGGACGGTACAAGGTTTGACATTAGTGTCTATGATAGACTTTATTATCTAGACACATTTGACAATGACAATAAAAATGATGAAAATTATGAGGATGAACAAAGTAATGTGATTTCAGGTTGTTATGACATTCAGGAGTGGCACAAAATTTTAGGCCACTGTAATTTCCAAGACCTGCTAAAATTAGAAAAAGTGGTAAAAGGCATGAAGATTAAAGGGAAGGGTGATAAAACGAACCTAGACTGTGAAACTTGCATCTTGGGTAAATTTTGTCAAAGCAGAAACAGACAAGCTGATGCAAAAGCAGAAAACGCTCTTGAATTAGTTCATACAGATTTAGCTGGTCCTATTGAGCCTGCTGCAAAAGGCGGTTTCAGGTACACAATAGCATTTACTGATGACTATTCTGGTACAATATTTGTTTATTTTCTTAAAGCCAAGAGTGACACGACTAGAGCTACCGAGAGGTTTATTGCAGATGTTGCCCCATATGGTAAAATAAAATGCATTAGATCCGATAATGGTACAGAGTTCACGTCAAAAGACTTTCAGTCTTTAATGAGTAAAAATTCTATCAGACATGAAACATCTGCACCTTATTCACCGCATCAGAACGGCACAGCTGAAAGAAGCTGGAGAACATTGTTTGAAATGGCAAGATGTATGTTGATAGAAAGTAATCTACCTAAAGAGTTGTGGACTTATGCTGTAATGGCTTCTGCAGTAATTAGAAACAGGTGTTTCAACAACCGTTTGAAACAAACTCCATATTACCTGCTGACAGGAAAGGTGCCTGACCTTTCTAAAATGAAAGAATTTGGGTGTGTGTGCTATACATATAGACAAATTAAGAAAAAGCTGGATCCAAGGTGTGAAAAAGGTATCTTTGTGGGTTATGATAAGTACAGCCCTGCATATTTAGTCTATTACCCAAACACAGGAAAAATCCTCAAACATCGACTGGTTAAATTTGTATCGCAAACTATGAATGAATGGCAGACTCAAAATATGAATGAATGGCAAACTCATAATATGAATGAATGGCAGACTCAGACTATGAATGAAAGGCAAACTCAGGATGATCCTGACATGTTTGATGATGTTTTTAGATATAGAAGAACTATCCCTGTTAAGCCAGAATTAAGAGCAGAACACCAGGTGTCACAGGGAGCACATGGGAGTTCTACTGAACCGGCAGTGAGTGTAGAGAGCACAAGTGTTAGACAGGAAACACAAGAGGTCTCATCTGAACCTATTTCAGAAGAAGAAGGCACAAGTGATGGACAAAATGCAGATGAACAGGGTCTACGACGTTCTGAAAGAGAAAGAAAAGCACCAGCATATCTAAAAGATTATGAATGTATGGCTGGGAGTGCTGATGATGAAGAGATAAATGTTGACTATTGTTATCGTTCAGTGTTTAGTACACCACAAAATTACAGAGAAGCAATAAATTCACCTAAAGCTGAAAAATGGATAGAAGCAATGAAAGAAGAAATGGAATCCTTAACAGAGAACGAAACATTTACACTGACCAGACTGCCGGAGAATAAAAATGCAGTGGGGGGTAGATGGGTCTTCACGATTAAGAATAACATAGATGGAACTGAAACCTATAAGGCCAGATATGTAGCGAAAGGATACAGTCAAGTAGCTGGTATAGATTATAAAGAAACATTCGCACCAACAGCAAGTATGACGTCTGTACGCAGCTTAATGCAAATGGCAGCTCAGTATGATCTAAAGTTACATCAAATGGATGTTAAGACGGCCTATTTACATGCTCCTATTGACTGTGAGGTATACGTGGAGCAGCCTGAGGGTTTTGAAGTCAACACAGATGAAAGACTAGTGTGTAAATTAAACAAATCATTGTATGGTTTAAAACAATCAGGACGCAACTGGTATAAAATGCTCCATGATTTTTGGATGAAAACGGTTTCATACAGAATCCTGCTGATCACTGTGTTTATACAAGACAAAACATAAATGAGAGAATAATTGTTATTTTTTGGGTAGATGACCTCATCATAGCAGCAAATGATGATCTTTTGATAAACAGAGTAAAAGAAATGCTGAAAACAAGGTTCAAAATGAAAGATATGGGGACACTTAAATATTTCTTGGGTATTGACTTTACACAAACAGACGGTGAAGTAAAAATGAACCAAAAGATGTACATACAGAAAATTCTTGAAAGATTTGGTATGTCTGAATGTAACACGAGGTGCACCCCATGTGAACAGAAGTTAAACTTTGAGTGTGAGAGTAAACTTGTTGACCCGAGACATTATCGTGAGCTTGTAGGAAGTTTGATTTATGTTATGACATGCACAAGACCTGATCTTAGCTGGATTGTGGGCAAACTTTCACAGTGTTTAGCTCAACCAAGAGAATGTAACCTGATCGCAGCTAAACATGTGCTGAGGTATCTGAAAGGGACCATGGATAACAGCTTATGCTATAAAAGGTGTGAAGAGAAACTTCAACTTGTAGCATATAGTGATGCAGACTGGGCAGGAGAACAAAGTGACAGGAGAAGCACTACAGGGTATTGTTTCAGCCTTAACAAAAATGGACCAGTTGTCTCATGGAAGTCAAAGAAGCAGCAAACAGTGGCTTTATCAACATGTGAGGCAGAATATATGGCCCTGGCAGCAACAACACAGGAAAGTCTTTACCTTATGCAGCTCTTAAGTGCAATGGACAAAGACTGTGTATGCATGCCAGTGACAATATTTGGGGATAACCAAGGAGCAATAGCTCTATCAAAGAACCCTGTACACCGTCAAAGGTGCAAACACATCGATATAAAATATCATTTTGTCAGGTCTGCATTGGACGCGGGCAAAATAACAATTGTTTATTGTTCAACCATAGATATGGTCGCAGACATTTTTACCAAACCACCTACAAGAGTGAAACTCCAGAAGTTTGTACATTTCATATTTGGGGATATGAAATAATGTCATTGTACAGTGTTGTATGTATTTATTTATTCATGTATTTATTTATACGATGAACTGTGAAAAAAAAAAAAAAAAAATGTGTGAAACAATGACTGTGTATAATGTAAATATGTGATTTCTATTCTATTGATTTTGTACAGTGAGAGAGCGAGTGGGGGTGTTGAGATTAGTCACGTGAGGTATTGAACGCTCTTCACGTACGTCATCAGCAAGGGACTATTTAAGGCGTGGTATTGACGCAGCTGAGTTGATTGGAATGGATGAAAAGTCTGTATGTATCTGATGGCTTTCCTGCGAGAAATAAACCTCCTAAACTGAATGCTGATTCCTGAACCATTCTTTGTCCGACCTAACCTGCCCTAAGATGGCGAATCTAACAAAAGTAATTATAATATTCACAAAGTCCTGAAGAGAGACAGTAAACATGGTTGGATATAACGATGCAGCAGGATGAATTTGAATGAACTACTGCAAGTATTTCAAGCTAGTAATATAAGCTAACATGCACATACAGTTTTATATATATAAATATATATATATACACATATATATGTATGCACATAATCAACATTACACAGGTTGTGTGACAGGTTATTGCACAAGTAGTGACATTGAGATTTAATTATTAGTTATTACCAGTTGTTCAGTGTTATTTATTGATTATTTATCCACTCCACCCCCTCAACCCATACCCTGCAGCCCGTTGATGAGTTCTTCCTGTTCTTAAATGACCTTGACCTTGGATCAAAGCAACGGCGTCCATCAGTCTACGGTCAGCTGGATCATCACAGCAAATTTTTATTGACAGTACTCAGCTCAATTAGGATCTGATACCTGAAGAGCAGATCATACATAAAAATCTACCTGCAGACTTCAGGACTACCCTGATACTACAGTCACACTACTTTCTACTTGTAAGAAAATAAAATGTTCAACACATTCTGACTTTGTCTTCTTATTGATGTACAGTATTATCACCCCAAAAAATGTGTATGTTGATTTAAGACAGGCTAAGAGTCCAGTTTTACTAGCCATTTTATTAAAAACAAATTTGATGATGATGTTACATTACTGTACAAAACGTATGAGTCAAGCTAAATGAGGCACAAGATTTAAACACTGTTTAAATTATAGCATTACATCTTCTGACTTTAACTCACAGCTTCCTTGACTACTCTTGGAGATTTAAAAACATGTACAGTACCGTATTCGTCGGCCTATAAGTCGCACCTTTTTGCCTACATTTCCAAGCCCTGCGAATTATAGGCCGGTGCGACTTATACGTCGATTTTTCCAATATTTTGGTCATAATTGGACTTTGGTCAAAAAATGGTGCAGTACCAGTTTCGGCCGTTATGGGCGCTAAGAAACACTTTACAGTACCTACACTGTTGACATCTGCCTGGTCAAAAAATGGTGCAGTACCAGTTTTGGCCGCTATGGGCGCTAAGAAACCCTTTAAGCCTCCAATAGAGCTCAGCGTCCCACCTGGACGCCACTCTACGCGCGCATTTTGTGCGCATGCGTTCACTGCTATAGCTTCACAGAAGCAAGCTTTCAAATGCTCGCGTTTTCTCTCCAAAATGTGAAGCGGCTGTAGCTCTCCCCCTCTGCAGCTGCAAGCAGAGGGGACAAACTGAGGTCGCTGATTGGTCACTTGCTGACACGCCTACTGAAATGATTGACAGCTCATCTCAGCTCACCTCAAGAACTACATGAGCAGCCCGCTGCAGCCCGTTGCGGTGTTCTGATGCGGTGTTTCTACTTTATATGTTATAAAAAGTTCTCTCAGAAATAAAAATAATAACAGGGAGCGCTTTTTCTGTAGCCCACAGTCCACCAGGGAATATATAAAACCTCCCGCAGCCAGGTAGGACCTGAATTCACCCAGGGTACTTTTTATACTCTTTTTTTATACTAGTATGCAAAAACTCAGGACAGTATTATGTTCATTAAATGTTTAATGTTTTAGTTTTAGAGTTGGTGTAAATTTTCATACTCTTATACCACTATGCAAAAACTCAGGACAGTGTTAGTTTTACTATTTTATGCTTATGTCTATTATTATATGTTTCAGTGTTTCAATGTTTAGATGTTTACTGTTGCACCGAGGGACTGAGAGAAACGCAATTTCGGTCCTGTGTATGTCCTGTACAGTACATATTGCAGATCTGACAATAAAGTTGACTTTGACTTTGACTTTGACTTTGACCTGAATTCATTCATTTCAGTCATCGAGTGAACGGAGGAAGAAGCGATTACTTGACTTTTGGCAAAAAAACAAAAGAAAAGGCCCGATCAGCGATAAAGAAGAGGAATTTAATTCATTTGTGTAACATACAAAACAGTCCGGCGCCGGGGAAGTTTATGGTCAGACACCGCGCAAGCGTGCGCGGTCGTAAAAAAAGAGCTTTGCGCGTTCGTGCCCTGAGGGGCTACGCAGGGCTATGCTTTTGCCACAGCGTACGTATGTCGTAGGGGCGTATTGCTTGTACGCTGAGGTCTATTGGGGGCTTCACAGTACCTACACTGTTGACATCTGCCGGCTTACTTGTGGGCGTTTCCCATTACCGTATGTGTATTCAGAGCCGCCGAAATCCCCTCACCCTGCGCCAAATACGAGAGTTTTGAGTAGGAGATCAGAGAGACAACAACCACAGCAACCATTTTGAGAAAAAAAACAACATGCCACCCAAAAGGAAATCATATTCATCCGACTTCAAGCTGCAAGTTATTAAATTTGCAGCTGAGCATGGCAACAGAGCTGCTGATCGCAAGTTTGGGGTGAGTGAAAAGCTGGTCCGCGACTGGAGGAAGAAGGAGACCTCGCTCACGGCCATGAAGCATTCGAAGAGGGCTAACCGTGGGTGCAATGCCAGGTGGCCAGCTCTGGAGGAACGAGTGAAAGCGTGGGTTTTGGAGGAGAGAGCGTTGGGCAGAGGGGTGTCCACTGTTCAGCTCCGTCTGGACGCCATTGCGCTCGCCCGGGAGATGGAAATAACAGAGTTTACTGGTGGCGCCTCATGGTGTTACAGATTTATGCGCCGCCATGACCTTTCCATAAGAGCTAGAACCACCATGTGTCAGAAGCTGCCAGCGGACTTTCAGGAGAAGGTGGCGAGTTTCCGCGCGTTTGTGAACCGACAGGTGCAGGAGCACAACATTTCAACAGACCATATTATAAATATGGATGAAGTTCCCTTGACATTTGACCTCCCAATGGGAAAAAGTGTGTCTCAGAAGGGCGAAAAAAGTCTGAGCATATTGACCACGGGCCACGAGAAGTCCCACTTCACCGTGGTGCTGGCGTGCAGCGCGGATGGAGGGAAGCTACCGCCTATAATAATGTTTCCATCCAATTTAAATTCGATTTTTGAGCGAATTTTAGAAAATTTCGCTAAAATGTAAATTAAAATTATGAGGATCAGAAGTGTTTCCATTAACTGGCTTGAAGCGCATCTGCAATGCCACGCAAAGCGTCTCTACGTCAGACGTCAGCGTCATTACGTCACACGTCAGCGCCATACGTCAGACGTCAGCGTTACGCACTTCCACAGTAAACAGGAAGTAGCGTTTGAAAACAGACATCTCGGCAAAATGGAGAGAATATTTCAGGTATGTGTTGCTATCGGGCAAGTTGTATTTATTCTGTCATGCCAACTAGTTTTAGCGATGTTACATGTTGTCCGGAGCGGAAACAGCTGATCAGTCACGTGACGTGAATGTTCGCTGCGGCAGAACTGAGTCGGCTAATCTGTTTCCATCTGTCGTTTAGCCGACTCAGCTCTGAATCGACTCCCCAAAAACTACCTCAAGCGAGCGTATAAACTTTAGAGCGACTTAAGGGCGAGATACACTCGCGCGTCCTCACGATACGCCAATACGCAGCGTACGTATGCCCCGTACGCAGCGTAGCCCCGCGTAGCCCCTCAGGGCAAGTACGCGCAAAGGTATTTTTTTACTACGCATACGCGATCCGCGTGCGCGATACGCGGTGTCTGACCATAAACTTCCCGGCGCCGGACTGTTTTGTATGTTACACAAATGAAATAAATTCCCCTTCTTTATCGCTGATCGGGCCTTTTCTTTTGTTTTTTTGCCTAAAGTCAAGTAACCGCTTCTTCCTCCGTTCACTCGATGATTGAAATGAATGAATTCAGGTCCTACCTTGGTGCGCGATGTTTTAATATCCCTGGTGGGCTGTGTGCTGCAGGAAAAGCGCTCCCTGTTATTATTTTTATTTCTGAGAGAACTTTTTATAACATATATAGTAGAAACAGCGCATCAGAACACCGCAGAAGTCTGAGCGAGCTGCTCATGTTAAAGGTTTCACTTTCAACTAGGTTTCACATTCAGCTGACTGAGCGCTGTCAATCAATTCAGTAGGCGTGTCAGCAAGTGACCAATCAGCGTGCTCAGTTGTCCCCTTCGTGTGCAGCAGCTCATATTACAACAAGGAGAACGTCTGAGCTGAAGTCAGCTGAAGTGAAGCAGCCGCTCCGTATACGCGCGTATACGTCCGTATACGCGCGTATACGGAGTCTGCTTCACTGTATCTCGGCCTTTAGAGGAAGTTAACTCGAATTATGCCGTTTCCATTTAGCTTTTCTGATGCGATGCTTCATAATGCGCACCTAGAAACCTTGATGGAAACACGCCTTATGGTGATTTTTAAGAGGAAAACGATGCCTAAAGAGGAGTTTCCCCCCAGCGTGGTTGTGGCGGTGAATCCAAAAGGCTGGATGGACTCTGAGATGATGGGAGTGTGGCTGTCAAAGTGCTTCTCAAAGCGGCCAGACGGCTTTTTTAAAACAAAAAAAAAATGCCCTGCTTATCATGGACTCCATGAGCGCGCACATCACGCCGCAATTCAAGGACAAAATAAAAGCCTGCAACTCAATCCCTGCCATCATACCAGGAGGTTTGACCAAAGTGCTCCAACCGTTGGATATATCTGTAAACCGCAGCTTTAAAGCAGCTTTGCACCGCCTGTGGGAGGAGTGGATGGTGAGTGGGGAACACAGTTTCACGGCCACAGGTCGTATGCGTCACGCCACGTTCCAGCAGGCCATCGGGTGGATAGAAAAGGCTTGGATCTCAGTCACCAAAAAAACCATCCAGTCTGGGTCCAAGAAGGCTAAGATCGGGCCTGTAGCTGAAGCAGGTGGAGCAGCAGGAGCTGATGCTAGGGAGGAGGAGGAGGAGGGGGAGGACTCCGACAGCCCCGGTGAGGAAGAGGATGAAGCAGCGCTGAATCACATTCATCAGGCGCTGGCAGAACTCTTCGCCAGTGACACAGAAGATGAGGAGTTCAATGGTTTTGAATAAATAAATAAAAACCGTAAAATAAATACAGTATCTGTTTCTGTCATCATTTTAAACTGAGACATATTTTTTACTGTAATGTCAGCTAATAAAAATATATTTTTATGTGTTTATCTTTAAAGATCAATGATGAAAGACACAAAATATACAAAAATTATGTTAATTTATTAATGAAAAGTTCAACTAAGACACATCAAACAAAATACAGTAGTTTTTAAGTGATAATCTTGTCAAAAGTCCTTCCAAGCAATTTGGCAGCCAGTCCATTTTGGGCAAAACACCAGTTCACGTGAGGTGCGACTTATAGGCCGGTGCGACTTATACGTTGATTTTTCCATTTTATTGGACATAATTGGACTGGTGCGACTTATACTCCGGTGCGACTTATAGGCCGACAAATACGGTAATCAGTCAGATTACAGTGCCTCAGTGGAACAACTTGTTTGTATTTGGTGTTTGGATCCAATCTCAGCTCCTCCTCACTGCTTCCCTCATGTTTGAGCTGTAGCGGTGGTGTCTTCCCACGTCTCACAAACATCTAGGCTGGACCAGGGGTTCCCTCATCACCAACACCTGCCGTGTCCTGTACAGTGAAAGAAAACATCTCTTATTAAGGCCTGCTACAAACAGTGATTTAACAGGTTTGACTTCAGTTCAACTTTTGTACACAAGCTTGAATTAAAATAACTTTTGTTTCTAAATCTGCTCTAAATCTTGTCCTGCCTCAGTGTTTGAAACTAAACTGTCAGGTGGCTTTGACTTGCTTTGACTATTTATTTACTTTTTTCTCTCACCCCCTGGTTCCCTGGTGGCCATTCTGGGGGTGGGGTCCGGTAAGGTGATGGGCCGTCGGATGTTGTCCTGGACTATGGGAGGGTTTGGGGCCTGAGGGTTCGCCGTGGGCGGGGCTGGCATTGCGCTCTACCTGGGGCAGCCTGGGCTCGGGTGTCCTGTCCTGTCGGCGGGGCGCAGGTTGGGCCGGATCTTGGATGTCGGCTACTCTCCACCCCAGAATGAATGGGCCTACCTCCTGGGTTTGGGTGTGGGCTGCCCCATGTAAGGGGCGGGTACATGTCTTGGACCTAGGGGGTATAGAGTGTACATCGGGATTATGAATGGAACGTGTCGTTATTATTTGTCTTTCTGTGAGTGAGGGTGAGAATGAGGGTGGGTCTGAGTGAGTGTGTCTGTGTATGAATGTCTAATTGTCAGGCTGGGACTTGGACTGCCCCCTCTCGGTAATTTTGGACTGAGAAACTGAACCAAGACTTCACCTAACAGTTATTTTCATCATTTTATTTGCTTATTAATATATTTTCTTCAGTCAATACAAATACTGTCTGTAAAATGTTTTATATTTTTCTCATTTGATTTTTTTAACCATTTTCTCTGGTTACAATGGTTAATCACTGCTTTAAAAAATAAAAGAGTCAAGTAAGATTTTGAATCTGTCTTTTTCTCCGAGATGAACGTGCCCCTCTGACAAAACCTCTGGCCCCAGCTAGGCCCCACCAGTACAACTGGTCTAGAACCGCCACTGTGAACACTGACAAGTTTCTGTGTGTGTTCATAGTTACCAACTTACAGCTGTCTGTGGAGGATGGATTTTGTGCATTTGTTGCTGGTTGAGGTGAATGAGCGTCTCGTGTGTGTCTCACCACTGCTGCACATTCAGCTGTAAGTTTCCGTGCAGCATTTTGGGTCTTTTCTGGACTGTAAAATCTGATCGCTTTAAATCTTGGATCCAGCAGTGTGGCGAGTGACAGGACCGTTGAGCTCTCGAGGTTGTCAAACTTATTTTTGAGGGTTGTAATGACATTCTGTCCAAGAAGTGTTGCTGTTACATTTGTGGTCCTCAGTATTACTTCCCGGGCTGCTTGAAATAACATCTTTACAAGTGGAATCACCATTGAACCTGACACTCTCTTCTCCTGGGACAGTTCCACAGTTGCTGCATAGAATGTGGAGAACACTTGGAGACGCTGAGATTGTTTCATATTCCTCAGAAGAGAGAGGATGAACATCTGTCTTAAGTGATGCCAGAGCTGCCCCGACTCTCTGCCTCTCGTTGTCACTGCAACATCAAAAAGGTGCTGTTCCAGCACGTGTCCACCTCCTGAATGAGCTTCATCACCGCACAGTTCATTTGCTGTTGCACATGTTTCAGTTTTTCTTTTCCATTAGTGCTCAACCTAAAATAAGTCACCACTTTCCGTGCCTTTGTGCGCAGATCTTCTAGGCCAGGCGTTTGATCCAGGGATAAAAAATTTAAAAAAACAAATTTAATGCATGTGCAATGCAAACATGTCACATGGCTAGTTTTTTGCAGTGGAGACCATGTTTGCAGCAGCATCAGTCACCGGGCATTGAACCTTCAACTCAAGTCCCCACTCCACCATCAGAGACCTCTGAGCAGCTGTGATGTTTTCAGCACTGTGGTCTTGGGGGAAAGGTAGTAAAGTGTCCATCTTCATATTATCCAGGACACAATGACGTTACTGCCAGATAAGCATCCATGTTCATGGAGGTCAGAGGTCAGGCTCACTCCCTCCACGCTCAGCAGTTGAGCCTTGGCTTTGGTCTCCTCCTCCTCATATTTCTCCTCCACCATCTTCTTCAGAGCCTGTCTGGAAGGCAGAGTGTATGTGGGGTCAAGCTTCCCCACAAACTCTTTGAAGCCTGGATCGTCCACAACAGTAAAAGGCTGAGAGTCCTTCACCAGCATCATGACCAGAGCTTCATCCAGCTCCTGCTTTCAGTCCACTAAGACACAATCAAACAAATAAAACTGTTATTTTCTGCTGCTGCCAGAAACTGAGAGTCTGTGTTGCTGTCATCCAGCTTCGGTCCTGGTCCTGAAGATGTCCTGGTCCTCCTGGTTGTCCATCAGCAGATGTCCTGGTCCTCCTGGTTGTCCATCAGCAGATGTCCTCCAGTAAGTAGTTTCTGTCCTTCCTGACACTTGTTGAACTCATGCTGCTTCTAGAAGACTTCATGGAAACATGTCATCATTAAGTTGTTGATTCAGCTCTACAATGTTCAACCTGGAGCTCTTTGGAAGAAAACACACATTCATCTTCATGTGTTCATCCACAGTGGAGGAAACTTCATCTTCCTCAGTGGAACAGACTGAACAACATTTATTATAAAGTTGTGACCTTAAACTCTTCAGTCAGCTTGTTATTCAATTTTTGTCATTTTGTGATAGGAATTGCTTTTGATCTTTCTGTTAGAGAAATAGAAATATAAAGTTTACAACATAATTCAGTGGTGTCAGCTTTTAGTTCACATCTAAACTTTCTAAACTTCTTTGTTGAGAAAGTCAATTCCACCAGAGCCCAGATCTCACCTTCTGCTCATGACCCCTCAGTCTCTGTGCCCTGCGCGGCTGTTTTTGACAGCTTTGAACCTGTGACTCTGTCGTCTCTGCAGGAGGTGGTCAGTCACTTGAAGCCAACAGGTTCACCAAGTGATGCTGTTCCTCCTCGTTTACTCAAAGAGGTTTTCATCACTGTAGGTCCTTCAGTCCTGGCTCTTCTGAACAGCAGTCTGTCCTCTGGTGTGGTCCCTGGACATTTTAAACATGCAGATGTCCAGCCTCTCATTAAGAAACCCACTCTTGACCCCTCTGTTCTTGCTAACTACAGGCCCATCTCCAAACTGCCATTTCTTTCAAAAATGCTCGAGAAGGTTGTGTACAACCAACTATCAGCATATTTGGAAGAACAGAACATTCTCGAGGTTTTACAGTCTGGTTTTAAAGCTCTGCACAGTACAGAATCTGCTCTTTTAAAGGTTTTTAACGACATATTTTTAGCAACGGACTCTGGTGACAGTGTTGTCCTCCTGCTTTTAGATTTATCATCTGCTTTTGACACCGTGGACCATGACATCTTACTATGTCGTTTGAAACAATGGGGGGGTGTCAGCGGTGCAGCACTGAACTGGTTTAGGTCCTACTTAGCCGACCGTACTTTCTGTGTCCGCCTTGGTGACCATGAGTCCTCCTCTGCTCCTCTTCTGTGTGGGGTTCCTCAGGGCTCAGTCTTAGGCCCCCTCCTCTTCACACTGTACCTGCTCCCTCTTGGCTCCATTCTTAGAAAATATGGGATCTCCTTTCATTGTTATGCGGATGATACGCAGATTTATGTCCCGCTTCAGAAAAAGGACTCCAACTCTCTGGCCCCTCTGTTTTCATGTCTGGAGGACATCAAAGCCTGGATGGCTGTGAACTTTTTAAAGTTTAATGAGGGGAAGACTGAGGTGATGGTTTTTGGAAGCTCCACTGAGACTCCCAAGGTCAATGTTGGTTCCTTGGCTCAATACATCAGACCTATTGTTACAAACCTGGGGGTCAAGATCGATGCCGGACTAAAATTTGAAAACCACATCAGAGCAGTTGTTAAAACTAGTTTTTTCCACCTGAGGCAGCTGGCTAAGGTGAAGCCAATTCTTTCCAAGCAGCATTTTGAAACAGTAGTTCACGCCTTTGTGACCACACGGCTGGACTACTGTAATGCACTCTATATAGGAATCAGTGATTCGTGTATCTCTCAGCTTCAGAGGGTACAGAACGCCGCTGCACGACTTTTAACTGGCACACGAAAGTTTGACCACATTACTCCTGTTTTAACCTCCCTGCACTGGCTGCCCGTACATTCCAGGATTCATTTTAAAGTTCTTTTATTTGCTTTTAAAGCGCAAAATGGTCTTGCCCCGCCCTATCTGTCCGAGTTGCTGCAGCCATACGCACCCTCTCGATCCCTCAGGTCATGTGATCAGCTGCTCCTGAGTGTCCCAAAGACAAAACGCAAGCTCAGAGGAGACCGTGCTTTTGCTGTGGCAGCTCCTAAACTGTGGAACAACCTTCCCTTGAACATCAGACTCTTCCCTGTCTGTTTTTAAATCTCTTCTTAAAACCCATCTCTTCTCCCTGGCCTATGACACCATCTGCGATGTTGACTTTTAATAATTTTAGTCGCTTGTTTTATCTGAGTGTATGATTCCTCAACTTTTATTATGTGACTTTTATTTATTTTAATCATTTTATTACCTGATTGTGATTGTTTTGTTGTGTGTACAGCACTTTGGTCCTGTAGGTGTTTAAAGTGCTCTATAAATAAAGCTGGTGTTTAAAGTGCTCTATAAATAAAGCTGGTGGTATCTGTAACACATCAGGAAACGTGTTTGGTTTCTCTAACTTCTTCTATCACGGTGAAAGAAAATGGTTTCTAAAAATATTGTGTTAGGTATATTTACATTAACGGTTAAAATTTACCTTAATTTAACAGAAAATATCTGATTATTTAGAGTTTTTGTTTAAAAAAACTTTCTACAAGCTGACTCCGCCCTCTTAGTGACGTCACAGGATGAAGCTCCAACCTGCAGGTGTTTGTAGAGGCATGATGTGAGATGAAGTGATGTGTGAACTTTCCTGAGTACAGAGCAGAAATCAGAATGAACTCTTTCTGACTGACTTGAACTGGTCACAACTGGGAGCTTCTTCCAGATGTTCTGATCCAGTTTCCATGTTCCAGCTGCTCCTAATAAATCTCTAGTTGTTGTTGTTGTCCACAAGATGGCGCTGTTTGTCTTTGACACTTCTTTCTCCTCATCAGTCCTCCAGCTGCATGAAGAAGATGAAGATGGTGTGCAGGGTGGTGCTGCTCCTCATCCTCAGCTCGTGTCTCTGTGGTCAGTTTGGACCTTCAGGTTCAGTCCAGAACATTCAGTTCTTGTTGTAGATGCAGTTTCAAGCCTCCCATGTTCCAGTTGTCAGTGTGTCTGCTCCTCTCTGTCTCCTCAGCAGCAACATTTGTAGTGAACGTGACCCAGAGCTCCTATCAGGCAGAGCAGAACCACAACATGACCTGGAGTGGACCTTCACCACCACACCTGAGACATCCTGGAGACACCTGTTCATCTACTGCAGCTTGTTAGCTCCTCTCAGAGAGTCACTCCTGTATCTGCTCCATGAAGGTGTTGAGGTGTCAGAGGCTCAGGATGAACAGTTTGCAGGACGAGTCCAGAGGGACGGAGACGTCCTCAGAGAAGGACGCATCAGACTCCACCTGTCCTCACTCAGGACGGAGGACTCTGGTCTGTACAGGTGTCAAGTGAAGACAGAAGATGGTTCTGGTTCTGGAATGTGTCGTGTGAACGTCTCTGGTGAGAAGAATTTAAATTGTCTTCATGATTAAACTCTTGATAATTGTTGACATGAACAAAACTCATTAGATTCAAGTTGAAACAGACCAGATGTTAGAACCTGTCATTTCCTTCACAGCAGCTGCTGAGCAGCTCCACAGACACACCTGGACTCCAGAACCAGAGGACCGAGGAAAGACTGGTCTCTCATCTCAGTGTGTTCATTAACAGCTGTGTGGGTCGTCTATTTGATCCTTTTCATTTTCAGAAATATGTTAGTAAAAAATAAAACTAGAAACAAAACCCAAGCAGAAGTTCAAGTGTTGAAGAGAAAGGTCTTCTGGACTTTGACCTAAAAGAAGGTTAAAAAACAAAACAAGTGGACTTCTATTCTGAAGCTAAAGATGTTTCTCTTCCCATCCTGAAAGCTTTTCTTTCTGCAGCTGTGCAGCCTCCATGCCACTCCATGATGCTGGAGCACAGGATGCTCTCCACTGCACCCTGTAGAAGGAGGTGACGACTGAACTTCCATCTCAGCCGCCTGAGGAAGTAGAGTCTCTGATGATCTTTCTTCATCAGGCTGGTGGTGTTGATGCTCCAGCTGAGGTTGTCGTTCAGGTGCACACCCAAGTACTTGTAGCTGGAGTTTGTGGAATACCCTCAACTTCCTGTTTATTTTTGGAACTATCAACTGTGACTCTTTGGAATACTCCTAAAGCAAGGACGCTGTTAGTTGTGATTCACCAACAAGGTACCCAAGTTGTAAATCACAAGTGGGGGAATGTAACGTCCAACCAACATCCCTCAAAAGACAAAACATCCTCAGAGACACATCTCTTCTACCCCACTGGGCTAAATCTCCAAGTCAGGATGAGTCGACATCCTGGACCACCCTGGCTCCAGACTGACTATAATCATTAACCTTCTGTGTTAATAATAACCCTTTGTGCTAATCTTTGCTGGCAAGGAACAGACATTCAGTGTCCAAGAGAATTCAGTATCAACAAATGACAGAACCCTAGCAGAACCCGAAGCTGGCAGAAGTGGGATGTCCTGGTGGAGAGTTTGCTCTGAGCCAGCCCAGAAGTCCATGAGGACTCCGATCCAGTGAGCTGAGAGATGGAGAAAAGTCCTGGTAACCCTCAAACACCCCGTGAGTGATGAGGCACAACCGCCTGCTGGAAGAGACGTGGTCCCTCAAGGAATAACATCCCTCTTCCAGTGACAACGTGAACCTCCTGCCTCACTTCATCACATCCATTGTGCTAATGAGAGATGGACGTCTCCTGGTAGGACAAACATCTTCCTTCTGATGAGAACAACAAGTGACAACTGTTTTCTTACATGTCATTTAAGTTCATGAATCTGAGAGAAAGTTGACCTAAATTTTAACGTTAGAGCTAAAACTTTAGTCCTAAATTTTAGATAACACCTCTTCTAAAAGTCTTAAGCTATTTAATATTTACCCTTTTGACATAACACTGTTATTATATTTCATATTTGCCATAATTTCATATTGTCATTATTCAAACTGAAAATAAACGTTACTGAATTGTGATTTTAACTGACCAGATTCTTGTCTTTGTTGGAGCGAGGGGAACAGAATATTGTTGAAGAACTCAGATTATTCTTTTGATTGAGGTCGGTCAACATTTATCACATAACTCTGAACAGTTAGTGTAAACAGCTGTTACAAGGTGTCCACATTTCCTTTACATTTTTAATTGATCAAACTTCACATAAATCTGCACTTGATCAGTGAAGTTCAATTGTTTTATTATTTTAAGATATATCGTAATGTATTTTAGTAGGTAAGACAAACTAAACACTAAACTAGTGTGAACAAAAATTAAAATGTTGACGATGAAACTTTCACCTCAAATGAATGTTCTCTAGAAGTGTTCATCTTCAGAGGAAGTCTGATGTTTGAACAGTTTCTAGTTAATAAAACCTTCAGAAGCTTCAGCTGGTTTGTAAAACGTCACATTCAGGACTGGATTCTTCAAGTCTTCTATATTCTGGTGACTCCTCGTCTTCATCACCTCCATGATTCATGGACCTCTGCTTCTTTTCTGACCTTCACTTCAGAGACACAAAACTAAAATATATTTATTTATTTCACATCCTTCTGAAACAACAACATGTGAAGTGAAACAGCTGTAATCTATAAAAAGGACACGTGTGTGTTGAGCTGCAGCTTCTCTTTAAAAACATGTTTCAGTGTCGAGACAGGAGGAGCTGATTCTGTTTGTTGTCCTGGAATCAAGAAAAGAAGAAGCTGCTGTCTGCTTGGTAGTTTCCTCCATCATGTCCAGCAGGAGAACATCACTGATGAGGACCAACCAGACTGCTGCAGTCCTCTTACAGCGCCCCCATGTGGTCACACAGAGGCGCTGCAGCTGAGAGGAGCTGGATGATGCTGAGAAAAGAAAGTTTCCAGACAGCACGTCTGTACAAATATGACTTATTCACCACATGGAAACATTATAAAGAGGATAAATAAATAAATAATGTGTAAAAGAGCCACATCAGAGGGTCCAAAGAGTTAAATGTGGTCCCAGATCCAGATGTTTCTGGTCCCAGATCCAGATGTTTCTGGTCCTGATCTGTGCCCGACAACCTCAGACTCCTTCCATCAAAATCCACTTTCATCAAAGCTCCACCAGGGGTTTCTCCTGTCGTTGATCCAGAATGTTCCAGGAGGTCCGAGCTCCACTTCCACCTTCTCTGTCCAGATCCAGCCTGCCCGCTTTCAGGCCCTCTGGGCAAATAGGATTTGAACCTGCAACCTGCCTTGATTAGAGGAGGAACACACAAAGTGTAATCTAGTCCACCACCACAACATCTACTCCTCCCAAAAACTGGAGACAAGAAGGAGAAGTTGAACTAAAGTAAGAGCTGGTGCTCTAAACCCTCCAGCTGCCCTGAGCCAACACCACCCAAGGGCAACTGGAGGGTGAAGCAGAGGTCATCTGTCCAAGTCCAACAGCAAGAAGCCCCAAAGTCATGAAGATGGACACACACTTCCTGTGTGGACCTAAGAGGATGAAGAGGACCTTCATCACTTCATCAGATCCTCCATGAAGGTCCAAACTCCTCGTCTCCTGGTTCTGAACCGTGGAAACAGACTCTTGAAGTCACACCAAGACAAAGGTGTCGTTCCTTCAGCCTCCACGTTTCTTCAGTCCAGCTTGTTCTCTTCAACACGCTCTCTCCTCATGGCCTGAAACTTCTCACAGTTACAGCTCCTTCCAGCTGCTGCAGCTGTGAGGGAGGTTCTGAGAACAGGCCCGCTGGACACAGCTGGAGCTCCACAGGGTCTGGTTGGGTCCAGTCCTGTAGGTGAGGAGGCTCTGAGGTTTTATTGTTCAAACATCAGAACAATCTTTAATAAAGTGAAGTTGGTGTGAAATCTCCTCAGATTCAATCATGTCACTCAGTTTCTTCAGGATCTCTTCTCACCTGAACATGAACTGGAGTTCACTTTGATGAAGTGAAACCATCATAAAAACAATAGTGTCCTACACTTCAGAGGTGTCCCTGAACGCATCGTGTCTGCTCTCAGAGTCTCT
>JBBPBX010057106.1:0-22545 GCA_038048925.1 Garcialebias charrua | reverse complement strand
TATATATATATATGTATATATATGTATATATATATATGTATATATATATATATATATATATATATATATATATATATATATATATATATATATATAGGCTCAATAAGATTTACCTGACTAAATAAAGGTTGAATGAATGAATATATAAATATGCCCCAAGGCCTCCTCCACGCCAACAGAATGGAATGGCCTCATATACATACCAATGGCTTTAAAAATGCTAATTCAATTTGTCAGTTTGACAATCCCATGGGTTGCATAGGTAAAATTGTCTTTTTGACAAAGACTGGTAGTGCATGTGTTAAACTGGTTTTTGGAACTTTAAATGTGCGTTTGTCGTGTTTTCAGTGTATCTCTCCTTCTTTTATCCAAAGTGAAACCAAACAACGAACTTGGGGCGAATAAGAAAAACAACGCCAACATAAATAAAAACTTTCAAAGGTAAAATCATCCTTATTATTCTTATTTTGCTTAATGACATTTTACTCTGCATGCCATCCCTGAAATTCTGATGCACAGAATCACAAGTCCAAGTGTGAACTGTGTCACAGAGCAAACACAATAAAAACATGTACAGTAGTATATTATCTGCAGCATTGTTCATTAAAATGACTCAACACTATTTATGTAATGCAGAAATTTTACATACAGTACACACACTTAATGGTATTGTAGGCCATTGCATTAGGTAATACATTCAGCAATTACTTTTACTTTAATACTTTAAGTATTTGTAAAAGCAAGTACTTATTTACTTTTACTTAAGTAAAAATATTAATATGGTACTTCTACTTTTACTAGAGTATATTTTTGTCTGTTTATTTGTACTTTTACTTAAGTACAGTGTTTGAGTACTTTCTCCACCACTGCTGAGGAGAGCTGCTGACAACAGTCATCAGGTTTATAACTAGCAGCAACTTTTATACCGTTTGAGGCATTACTCATGCCCTGAGCGCATAATCATAGTAAGTTAAACAACATACGCCACCCTAGGAATTTCACCCAGCGAATATTACCTTATTGCTTTAAGGCAACACAGGTTCGCTTTGCACACTTTGAAGCATCCGGCTACATGTCCATAAACACAGCTAACAAGCTAGCTTAGCATGTGACAGACAGCACCAGCTATTAACACACGTTAGTTACGCTCATAGTACTTCATGTCTGTGCGTTTTATTAACTCATTGATCGCTTACCTGTGTGTGAAGGACGGCAAGAAGGCAAATTAATAATTACTGCTGTTACAATTTCCAATGTAGCTTGAGGTGTGTGTGTTGTCAGCTGACCTCTCGCCGGTGTCCTCCGGACCTCACAAGTGTAGATAAACCCACATGCACGGTCTCTGTCTGATACGGGCTGCTGCAACTCTTTATTTTTTATTTTTATGAGCTGACAGCTACGAAATGGCAAATAGGCATTAGAGAAAGGGCTTTCAATTGATTTAAACCTTACCTGAGAGCAGCTCTGTTCCCCGAGGGAGAAAAAAAAAAAAAACGTCACCGGAAACACCCGGTAACGGCAGCTCGTGGGTATAGCCTCACGTTGTACGTGACCAGGGCGGTGAAATAAGCGCCCAGCGACTTTCCATTATTTTGCGATGATGTGGAATGAATACGCATGCGTGACTGATAATGAGAGTCAACGGATAAGAGCCGTGCGCCCTGGGCACCGGAAGTACGTCACAAATCAGAAAACGTTTTTTGAAACAAAGAATATAACTCATCATTACCCAGTGCTTTAAGTGGAAAAAAATAAGTGCCGGTACCCTCCCTAAAGTCATAATAATATGCATACCTGCAAACTCAGAAGGGATGAAAAAGGTGACAAACGTTGCGCCAACCCCCCCCCCGAAAGATTTTGTAATTTTTTAACATGCTTCAGGTAAAAGTCATTTACTAACCTAATTTAATGAGAACATAAATAGGAAAGATTGTGTCAACCAAAAAATTAACAACCAACAACAGCAGCAAGTCAAATACAGCAGAACATTTTGCTAACAATGCGCTGCTCCGAGTCAACAGATGCATTTAAAAACTTAAGACTTATCTCTTCAGACAGGCTTTTGGTTAATTTTGTACATTGATTTTAGAGTTTGTTATGTTTTACCTTTTTGTATAGTACTTCTGTGATTTTATTTTTCCTTTTGTAAAGCACTATGTGACTCTCATGTCTGTGAAATGTGCTATATAAATAAAACTTACTAACAGTAAAAACTAGTTTCTTAAATATGCTGGTGAAGATGTTTTGCCAGAAATTTTGAATAAAGTAGATGCCATTTCCTGCATTCTTGTGTATTTTAACAAGTTGTTAAACATCTATGTTTACCTACATGTAAACATGATTCACTAACTATTTTAGAGACATCTAACAAAATAAAGTCAGGTCCTGTGGACAGATTAAAAAATTGTTTAAATTATTATTGATCATGAATCAGGATATTTTAGAGACACCTCATTCAACTAGTTCATATAGACATCATCCTGTTTTTAAATTCACTCCTGTGGTAATTAAATTAATGTGATACTTTATCTCAGTGGCTTTAGGGGTGCAATTGACTGTTATTTTGTTAATTTTTATTTAGTTTTATTTGTAACACAACATGCCATACTAAACAATGGTTACACTCCACTGCATGTATAAAAATATTAACTTTACCCACACGTTGGAGGAGTTACTTCCGCTTCCCTCGCGCTCTGTCGCGCTGCAGAGTTTGTTTTTGTTTTTTTACAGAGTTCGCTGTCGTCTCCTCCCCCTGTCTATCCTGAGGTTGTGATTGGCCAAAATGACGCGCTCCACCAAAGATGTTTTATTGTTGTGAAGATGCATTACTCTTTCTTGAAATCCAGTCGGGGGAAATGATGCATTCTAATCTGCCACGGGTCTTTCAAGTGGAGAAGACGAAAATAAGTTCCGGAACGCACCTTACGCTTAAAAAAAGTCCCGGTACTGTCAGGGTTAAATTTTAGAAGTGGCGGAACTGGGTACCGGTGAGTTCCGGCCCACTTAAAGCACTGTCATTACCTATAAAATATTTATCCTGCACAACTAAAAACATACAGTATATACATATATTTATAATTATTTTAATTTTATAATTTCTTCTTCTTTTTTTTTTTTTTAAGTCTAGAAGTTCCAGTGGATGGCAGTTCCAGTGGGTGGGCGGTGCCCGTGCGCCCCCTACTGGCGGGCCGCCTCTGTCTGGTTTACTGGTCTCCAGCCTCATCAGGGCCCTGGAGCCTGACGAACTTCCGGGGAGCTGTGTTTCACCCAGAGCAGACTTTAGATTGGTTGGTGACAGAAAGTTCAGTCCTCTTCGATTAAGGACCATGGGAGACCGGGCTTTCAGTGTGGCTGCCCCCCGCCTATGGAACTCTCTTCCTGACTGCTTGAGAGCTCCACAGTCACTGGTTGACTTTAAAAACGGCTTGAAGACCTTTCTTTTTAAGCGAGTCTACTCTGCCTCCTCATGGTTTTATCTTTGATCTTAGTTGATACTATTATTGATTTTACTTGTATTATCACTTGTTTTATTTTTGATTTTGTTGCACTTTGTAGCACTTTGAGATTTTTGTTAATGAAAAGTACGTTATAAATTAAATTCATTATTATTATTATTATTATTATTATTATTATTATTATTATTATTATTATTAATAATCAAAAATAATTATATGAGGGATGTACTGCCAGCTGTAAGGATGCTATGAGATAAAACATGGTGAGGAACTTTTGAATAAAAAAATCTCTTGCAAACTTTGCTTATAGGACCAGATGCTGTCTTTGTAAGAATATTAGCCAAGTTAATTCATTTGGAATATACTACTAGAAGTTGTTAAACCTATATTGTGTTGCCAACATATTTAGATTTGTGACTCCTTTCAAATAAAACATTACTGCAGGGGACCGAGCAGCATGATTTTCAGCATTCACAGGATGATTTATTAAACGAGGAAAAATTATATCCCCGATGTGCAGAAGTTCTCTGTTTTTAATCACAGCAATAAGAGTTTCATCTGTCAAGTAATGAATATTTGCTGCCTCTAGGCTCCTGTCTGTAATTAAAAAATTGAAACTGCCTGTCAAGGGAAAATAAAAGTTGTCATTTGGTATCAAAGTTTACAGTTTTGAATATGAACCCTGACGAAAGTGCACATTTAAAGCAAAAGTAGACGTTGATGTATTAAGGAGGATTGTGAGCTGAAGGACCTGCTGTTATGAGAACAGTTCAAAATCTTCTCACATGTGGTTTATTTTATTATTATTAGTGGTATATTTTACACACTGCCATTGAGAGGGCCAGTACTTAAGCCATTAATTATCTTTATTACTGTTCAGTCATCATTCTTCCATGTCTGTCTCAGTTTTCAGTTTACTGCTCCTTTCACGGTTCTAGAAAAACAGAAATACACATAAAATATATATCAAAACATGTAACCTGATCAGGAATGATGGGCTGTAACTTTTGATAATGATTACATTGTATGGAGTGAAGAAAAAAAGTCAAAACAGAAATAATGACTAAAATTTTACACACTGCAGAGAATAATCCATCCATCCATCCATCCATTATCGTTTACCTGCTTCTTCCATTTTGGGTCACGGGGGTCGCCGGTGCCCATGTCCAGCAATCACAGTGCGAGGGGCGGGGCACACCCTAGACTGGTCTCCAGTCCATCACAGGTCCACACAGAGACAAACAGCCATTCACTCTCTCACTCACACCTAGAGACAATTTAGAGTTACCAATCAGTCTAACATGCATGTTTTTGGTCTGTGGGAGGAAACTAGAGTACCTGGAGAAAACCCACGCATGCACGGAGAGAACATGCAAACTCTACCCAGAAAGGCTCCCGAACCGGGATTTGAACCGACAACCTTCTCGCTGAGAGGCAGCAGCTCTACCAGTTGCACCACCGTGCTGCCGAGAATAATACAGTTTGGACTAAATAAGTTAAGGTTAGGGTTAAAACAATTACCGTAATTAATTTGTGCACTGTCCATCTGGCTCTCCACACACGCGTCCCTATCACCACACCCAGGCCTCATTATGACCCTAATGGAGTGCTTAGAGAAGGGAGAGTGTCAAATGAGGCGATGGGCCAGGTGTCCGAGTCCAGGGTTCTAGTCCAGGGTCAAAGGTTAGGTTTTTTTTGTTGGTTATGTTTAGAGTCAAAGGACAGAAGGTTAGGTTTAGGGCAGGGGGTCCTGGGTTAGGTTTAAGATCATGGTTGGGTTTAGCGTCAAAGGTCAGAGGGTTAAGTTTGGTACAGAGGGTTCTGGGTTAAGTTTAGGGTTTAGGGTCAGGTTTAGGTTTTGGGTCAGGAGTTCAGGTTAGGCTTAGCAGTCGGGTTTAATTTTAGGGTCAAAAGTCAAGGTTAGGATTAGAGCTCATCACCAAAGGTTAGGTTTAGGGTCAAAGGCCAGAGGGTCAGGTGTAGAACAGGTCCTGAGTTAGGGTTAGGGTCAAAGGTCAGAGGGTTAGGTTAAGGATCATGATTGGGTTTAGGATCAAAGGTCAGAGGGTTGGGTTTAGGGTCAGCATTGGGTTTAAGGTGAAAGGTCAGATGGTTATGTTTAGGGTCATGGTTGGGTTTAGGGACAAATGTCATAGGTAAAGGTTTAAGGTCAGGGTTGGGTTTAGGGTCAAAGGTCAGAGGGTCAGGTGTAGAACAGGTCCTGAGTTAGGGTTAGGGTCAAAGGTCAGAGGGTTAGGTTAAGGATCATGATTGGGTTTAGGATCAAAGGTCAGAGGGTTGGGTTTAGGGTCAGCATTGGGTTTAAGGTGAAAGGTCAGATGGTTATGTTTAGGGTCATGGTTGGGTTTAGGGACAAATGTCATAGGTAAAGGTTTAAGGTCAGGGTTGGGTTTAGGGTCAAAGGTCAGAGGGTTAGGTTTAGCACAGGGGGTTCTGGGTTAAGTTTATGGGTTAGGGTTAGAGTTATGTTTTGGGTCAGGAGTCCAGGTTAGGCTTAGCAGTTGGGGTTATGTTTAGAGTCAAAGGTCAAGGTTAGCATTAGAGCTCATTAAAGGTTAGGTTTAGGGTCACAGGTCAGAGGGTTAGGTTTAGGACAAGGGTCCTGAGTTAGGTTTAGGGTCAAAGGTCAGATGGTTAGGTTTAGGATAGGTGCTTCTGGGTTGGGTTTAGGGTCATGGTTAGGGTCAAAGGTCAGAGGGTTATGTTTAGGGCTCATCATTAAAGGTTAGGTTTAGCACCAGTGTTTACATTTAGGTTAAAGGTCATCGGTCACAGTCTCCCAAAAACTATCCATCCATCCATCCATCTTCATCCGCTTATCCGGGGTCGGGTCGCGGGGGTAGCAACCTAAGTAGGAGGCCCAGACTTCCCTCTCCCCAGCCACTTGGAGCAGCTCCTCCGGGGGAATCCCAAGGCGTTCCCAGGCCAGCCGAGAAACATAGTCCCTCCAGCGTGTCCTGGGTCTTCCTCTGGGTCTCCTCCCGGTGGGACATGCCCGGAACACCTCACCAGGGAGGCGTCCAGGAGGCATCCTAACCAGATGCCCGAGCCACCTCAACTGGCTCCTCTCGATGTGGAGAAGCAGCGGCTCTACTCCGAGTCCCTCCCGGATGACTGAGCTTCTCACCCTATCTCTAAGGGAGAGTCCAGACACCCTGCGGAGAAAACTCATTTCAGCCGCTTGTATCCGAGATCTTGTTCTTTCGGTCATAACCCAAAGCTCATGACCATAGATGAGGGTGGGAACGTAGATCGATCGGTAAATTGAGAGCTTTGCCTTTTGACTCAGCTCTCTCTTCACCACGACAGACCGGTACAGCGCCCGCTTCACTGCGGACGCTGCACCTATCCGCCTATCGATCTCACGCTCCAGTTTTCCCTCATTCGTGAACAAGATCCCGAGATACTTAAACTCCTCCACTTGGGGCAGGACCTCCTCCCCGACCCGGAGAGGGCATGCTACCCTTTTCCGGCTCAAGACCATGGCCTCGGATTTGGAGGAACTGATCCTCATCCCGGCCGCATCACACTCGGCTGCAAACCGCTCCAGTGAAAGCTGTAAATCACGAACTGATGAAGCCAGTAGGACCACATCATCTGCAAAAAACAGAGAAGCGATTCCAAGGTCACCAAAACGGATCCTCTCAACACCCCGGCCGCGCCCAGAAATTCCGTCCACAAAAGTTATGAACAGAATCGTCGACAAAGGGCAACCCTGGCGGAGTCCTACCCCCACCGGAAACGAGCCTGACTCACTGCCGGCAACGCGGACCAAGCTCCGACACCGGTCTGCACAGGGACCCAACAGCCCTTATCAAAGGGCCTGGCACCCCACACTCCCGGAGCACCCCCCACAGAACCCCCCGAGGGACGCGGCCGAACGCCCCCTCCAAGTCCACAAAGCACATGTAAACTGGTTGGGCAAACTCCCACGCACCCTCCAGGACCCTGCTGAGGGTGTAGAGCTGGTCCAGTGTTCCACGACCAGCACGAAAACCACACTGCTCCTCCTGAATCCGAGGTTCGACTATCCGACGGACCCTCCTCTCCAGAACCCCTGAATAGACCTTACCAGGGAGGCTTAAGAGTGTGATCCCCCTATAGTTGGAACACACCCTACGGTCCCCCTTTTTGAATAGGGGAACCACCACCCCAGTCTGCCAATCCAAGGGAACTGCCCCCGATGTCCACGCGATATTGCAGAGTCGCGTAAGCCAACACAACCCTACAA
Organism: Garcialebias charrua; assembly: GCA_038048925.1. Classification (NCBI taxonomy): domain Eukaryota; kingdom Metazoa; phylum Chordata; class Actinopteri; order Cyprinodontiformes; family Rivulidae; genus Garcialebias; species Garcialebias charrua. Next base: position 14,838 of record JBBPBX010057106.1, on the reverse strand, counting down.
CATCCAGAGCCCTAAGGAACTCCGGGCGAATCTCATCCACCCCCGGAGCCTTGCCACCGCGGAGCTTTTTAACCACCTCGGCGACCTCAGCACCAGAGATCGGAGAACCCGACCCAAAGTCCCCAGGCTCCGCTTCCTCAGTGGAAGACGTGCCAGTAGGATTGAGGAGGTCTTCGAAGTATTCCGCCCACCGACTCACAACATCCCGAGTTGAGGTCAGCAGCACGCCACCCCCACCATAAATGGTGTTGGTCGCATACCTCTTTCCCCCCCTGAGACGCCGGATGGCGGACCAGAATCGCCTCGAAGCCGCACGGAAGTCACTCTCCATGGCCTCTCCGAACTCCTCCCACGCCCGAGTTCCCGCCCCAGCAACCACCCGAGTCGCATGCCGCTTGGACTGCCGGCACCCACCAGCTGCCTCCGGAGTCCCACAAGCCAAAAAGGCCCAATAGGACTCCCTCTTCAGCCCGACAGCATCCCCCACTGCCGGTGTCCACCACCGGGCTTGAGGGTTGCCACCACGACAGGCACCAACAACCCTGCGGCCACAGCTCCGACAAGCTGCCTCGACAATAACTCCCAAAAACTAAAACAGGAAAAATTAACATCAGCTTTCATTCAGCCCTCTGTATGTGGTGTGTCCAAGATGTTAATCCAGATCCTCTCAGCTCTCTTTGAGCCACAGACCATGTTGAATTGGTCTGCAGCAGTGTGGCCCTTACTGCATCCCACCATGTAGCATCAAATGCTGGACCAGAGGAGTGTGTGTTTCTTTTTCCTCTCAATGTTGTACCTTTGCTGTGTGAATCTGGTCAACATCGTATTGCCTGTCTCACGGTAGAGTTTGGGTTAGCCAGCTGTTTTTCAAGCTCTACAGCTCCAGCATGCTTCACAGTAGAAACTTAATTCAAAGTTTGATCAGCACACAAAAAGCTGGATTTTATATGGTTGAACTGGCATATTTATATGTTCCACTGTTTTTACACAATAACAACATTTTTGAAGAGTTTACTACAGACCATTCAGTTGAGAATGTGAAGCTGTCCCTTTTATGAGATTTTAAAACTTTCTGAAATTATAACAAAACACACTGTACACCTACGTATACTTTAAGCCTATTTTACAAGTAAAATACCAAAACTCAGCCAATGTTGTCTTCTTTCCCCTGCATCTCTATAATTGCTTTAAAACTTTCTTTTTTTTCCCTTAAATTCTTTCAGAGTGCACAAACTCACTCTCAGTGACATCCACTGAATCTGAGCTCAGAATTATTATTATTATTATTTTTTTCAAAATTGGATATGAATTGCCTTGTTTTTTTTTTCGTCATAGTTCCTACATAAAACCATTTCATTTCATTTCATTTATTTATTTATTCATTTTATAAAAAAGAACTCACAACAAACACATGTTTCTTGTATAAAAAAGTAAATATAAAATGAAAAGCGGCAGAAGAAGAAATTATCTTATTATGTCTGCCCCTTTAAAAAAAAAATCCTTTCAAACAATAATTATATATAAGTAATAATGAAAAAATGAATAACTCATTTCAATTTTCAAATTTCAAGATATTATATATTGAACTACTTCATAGTTATTTCATCAACAATGCAGGCACATAAAAAATAATGTGTTACAACCAGATGCTCTGCCACTTAACATTCAGACTTTTGTAAAAAAACATGCACTATGTTTTCACACTCAATGTTCGAGTCCGAATGTTTACTCTGTTTACGTCCACCTGTCACATTAAAAGTGCGGTCAAAGAGTGACAGATGCAGATGTGTGGTTGCCATGGTGACTCTGATAAGCTATTGGCAGAAGCTTTAAAGTTTATTTTGAACTTACTTCCTTTCACACTTTTATTATAGCTCATGCATCAAAACATCTGTATTTGCCAGCTTAGATGTTCAGTTCAATTCAATTTAGTTTATTTCTAAAGCTCCAAGTCACAACAGAAGTTGTCTCAGGGCACTGAACAAAAACATTCACATACATTATAAAAGCCAATTAGTAACAGTTCTCTATCTAAGGAAGCAACATATTTTGTCGAATCTTCACATCATCTCCGTCTCCCATCCAGAGCAAGCACAAAGGAGACAGTGGAAAGGAAAAACTGAAAGTTATGCACCATAACTCATGTTTCCTGAAGGAAGGGAACGAGGTGCAACATATGCTATGGGAATTGCACCCCCGCATGATTACCTGAAGGAATACATTCACACCTTTACGAAAGGGGCGTCAGCGTCGCACCAGAGGCCCCGCCCTCTGGGTACTTAAGCCGCTGACGCCCATTCATCGTTCTCCAAGATGCACTTCACAGAGCTTTCAGCATTGAAAAGGGCCAAGTATGTTGCACCTCGTTCCCTTCCTTCAGGGAACATGAGTTATGGTGCATAACTTTCAGTTCCCTTTCAGTCATGTCTCTCGGTGCAACATATGCTATGGGAACGTAATTCATTCACGCCCTTGAAATGCTCAGTAAAATGCATCCCAGTGTGAACGTCCGCCTTTATTCAATAGGCATCTCAAGGTCGCTTTCTACTGTGTGTTAGAAAGGACAGCCTGAGTGACATCACACGCAGTAACATCCAAACTGTAATGCTTTGCAAAAGTGTTTAATGAGCTCCAGTTCGCAGTAGCACAAATGTCTGCAACTGATACACCCTTGAACAGTGACCACGAGGTGGCCAAGCCCCGAGTAGTGTGAGTGCGCACTCCAGAGGGCACCTGTTGACCTTTGCTACTGTACACCCTTTTAATGGCCCCAGTGTGAGAGGCGCTGCTTTGATAGGACCTTTCCGGTAGCAGGTGCTACAAAGCAAAACAGTTGATTTGTTTTTCTCCATTCGGCTGTTCTCTGCATATAAGTGCTTAAAGCTCTCACAGGGCAGAGAGCCTTCAGCTTTTCCTGTTCCTGAGTGAGGACAGGAGCAGGTGGAAAAGAAGAGAGATCAAAGTCCAGACTTCTGTGGTTTAGAGTCAAGACCTTGGGGGTATATGCGGGATTAGGCCTTAGGGTGACCTTTGACCCGTCAGGGGCAAACCTTGTACACATTGGATGTACGGACAAGGCATGAAGGTCACCCACACGTTTCGCTGAGCGAAGAGCCAGAAGAAGAGCGGTCTTATAAGATAATAAGTCTATCTTAATGTCGCTCAGTGGCTCGAATGGAGGATCACAGAGAGCCCCCAAGACCAGACTAAAATCCCATCCAGGGGTCAAGATCCTGCTGGGGGGTCTCTTTCTCAAAATGCCTATCATAAATCTTATTATGAGAGGATACGCACCAGGCGTCCTACTCCCCCAGCCTTCGTGACAGGCAGAAATTGCTGATAGGAACACTTTAATTGTTGAAAAAGAACAAACTTTCTCCAGCAAGTCCTGAAGAAAGGTGAGGAGCTGAGCCAGGCCAAAATGAATAAGAAATAATATTTATTTCTGTGCACCAGGCTTCAAAAATACGCCACTTCCGTGCGTAAAGAGACTGAGTTGACCCAGCTCGTGCATTTTGAATGGTATTTACCACATTTTCTGGCAGGCTTGAGGCCATCAGCTTGTCCCTTTCCGCCACCAAACTGAAATTTGCCACAGTTCTCAGCCTAAGTGGCGAGAATGTCCCTTCTAGTGACGTGGAGGGTCACTGTAGAGGAGCAGTTGGTAGAACCAGCTCTCCCTCTAGGGCCCTAAATCCTGTGGTCCCTTGAAGGTCAACCAAGTTAGGGAGAGGACCTTCCTGCAGATGTACCTCCCTATTGCTCTGATCAAGAGTGTCTGGGGACAGAGGCAATCTGTTGTCATTATTAGACAAAAGCGGGACAGAATGTCTGTTTTTCCTCTTCTTGTTGGGGACCATGGATCGGAGGGGTTGCAAGTTTTGTAAACGAGCAGATCTCCTGGCCCCAGCCCGTTTCCTGGTTGGGCCTGGTTTACTGGTCTCCGGCCTTAAAGGGGTCCTGGAGCCTGACAAACCACCGGTGGGCTGTGTTTCACCTGGTGGGGGTACGTCATTTAAGAACAGAACTGAGTCAGCACATTGAGCGTGATCACGTGCTGCAAGATCACTGCTTGAGCATTGCGTGTCGCCTACCACAGATAAGGGAGCAGCTTCAGCATGAGAATGTGGAGATGGTCCTTTGTGCCGAGCAGACTTTATGTTGGTTGGTGACAGAGAGCTCAGTCCTCTTCGATTAAAATGAAGAGGAGTCTGATTCAGCCCTGGTTTGTTTACGCACACTGCAGTTTCATCACAACTGCTTTTGTGAACGTGTGAAGCTGGTGTTAGCCGGTGGGCTTCTGCTGTGACCCCCTGTCCCTTACTGGGAACCGTTGAATAGGTGGCCAGGAAGGTGGGTCGCCAGATTCTGTCGGCGCGCACCCCTGGAGCGCAGACGTGTCACGGGTTTGTTTGGTTTGTGTATTGTCTGCCCCGTGGTTTACAACGGAGCAGGGACTGAGCACGTGACCACCCTCGCCTGTCTCTGTGAGGAGTGTCGGGCCTGTTTGCAGGCGCCTCTGGGCTTGTCTGTTGCAGACAGAACCGAGGCACCTTGCTAGGGTTGATTGATTAGGCTAACACCCCGTGAGCCGTGAGGGAGGGGGGGAGATGGCCCCCTCCCTTTATGACGGCTGGTAGGACAGAGGGTCCCATTCTGCTGATGTTATTGTGTTTGTTGTTGTTGTTTTTTTTGTGAGTCAAGAAAACAGAAAGGGGCTGTTTTTTTAGCTTTATTCGTGCTTATGTGTAACGACATATTTGACTTTATGTCGCTCACAACAGAAATAACATGATTTGTGTCTAAAACAAAGTCACCAGCTTTTTGTACCGTGCTACAAACATAGTCTGGACGTGAAAAGATCATTTCCCGTACCACGTGGGCGGGTGATCATGTAAAGTTAAGAAGCGGTCCAGGTTCATCAGGCACGCTTCTGTTTGGTGTCCCGACTCGCCGAGGAGGTTCTGTACCAGACTGCCTGGCGGGGAACAAATCTGTTCTTACTCCAGGCGTGTTCGGTCCGAGGTAGGCCCGGCGGTGGTCTCTGCCGGTGCTCGGCCTCGTACGCCAGCCGCTTTTGCGGTGGGGCATGTGTGGCTGAATGGTGTCAAGGCTGCGGTGCTCTGCTCCCAGCTGAATCCTTGGATGAGGGGGGGTGAAGGTTCTCATGGGGATGCCTACTCGGAGAGCTTCAGCCTGTTTGCGCCTCTGGTCCAGCCTGGTCTGAATTCGATCCAGCGCTTTTCCAAAAAGTCCCGTCGGTTCTATCGAATGGTGGAGAAAAGGAATTTTCTGTCCCTCCGGGAGGTCAGTTAAGGTCATCCACAGATGGCGTATTGCGATGACCACCTCAGCCATTCCTCTGCCTTGTGCAACAGCTGCTGTCCCCATCATGCGGAGCACAAAGTCTGTTGCCCTACGGGCTTCATCCAGCAGGTCCGCGGCAGCTTGCTTGTCTGTCGTTACCTGGAGCTCCTGTAGTTTTTCAGCCAGGTAGGCTTGCATCATTGCAGACGCGTTCATTGCACGCGCCGCGAGACCCTGAGCCCTGTAGCATTTCTCGATCAGAGAAGCCGAAGCTCGACAGGCCTTGCTAGGGAGAGTTGGTTTTGTCCCGGATGACTTGGGAGCCAGATGAGATGCCAGCGTTTCCTGAATTTGAGGCACGTTGGCTATTCCCACTTCATCCATCCTGTCAACGTCGAGAAACTGCGAGAGCAGCAGCAGCATAGGAGCTCTGGGCTGAGACCAGGTGCGAGTCAGTTCTGTGAGGAAGTCCGGAAAGACGGGCATCCTTTGCCTCGTGGCGGCCTGCTGCTTTGAGTAAAAATAATTTCCTGCCAACCTCGTGACTTGTTGACGAGGTGGAGGCTCCGGCCATGGGATCTGCAGTGCGTCCGTTGCTCTGTGACACAAGTCGAACAGAGCAGGGATGGAAAAGTCAGTCTCCGGGAGCACAGGTACCGGGGTGCGGGAGAGGTCTTCTCCCTGTTCCCCGTATCCGACGTCGGCGTCGTCCGCAGAAAATTCACCTGAGGCTGAAATCGAGATCTCGTCCTCGTTCATCATGCCTCGAGTGTCAAATTCGACTGTTAAGTCCACCATGGGGGCCAGCACATCTGGGCTGTCGCCCCATTCGACTCGGGTGCTGTCGTCCAAAGCCATGCTCTCGAGCTCCGGCGTGGGAGTCAGAGGCTCAGTAGTGTCCGGGTCTGCTGGCGCCGCAGCAGCCCCCATGGCCTTGGCGACGAAGTCCGCCCGGTGCCTCCTCACCGCCTCCAGCATCTGGCTGCAGTGTGGGCAAGACTCGGGTGCGTCCAGCGCCATGTTCGCGTGCAACATCCCCAAGCAGACGGGACAGGCCTCGTGGGTGTCCGTCGCTGAGAGGGAAAAACCGCATCCGCTGGGGCAGGCGCGCGAGGGTGGGCTCGCCGCTCTGCTGGTCTTTTTTGGAAGTCTTGTCTTTCGCTTTCCTTTCTCTGGAGGCATGTCCGAGATAAGACGAGAGAGTCCTTCCAAGATGTTTTTCTCTTTATTTGAGACGTCTCCTCTGTCGCGTCGCTTTCGTTGGCTAGCCTGCTACAAATTTGCAGAGGTAGCGTGTGACGCAATTAGCGCCATCGAGCGAAGCAGTCTGCGGAAAAAGGAGAAGAAAAAACTTTGGGGTTAAGGAAAAATGTGCCGGACTAGCTTTCGCTAGCCCAGCAGTACGCAGGAATAATTCTCTGTGTGCTCTGTGTAGGGAGCAAGCTCACCTCTGGTCGAGCAATGAAGCAGCAGAGAAGTCCCGCGAAGAGAGAGAGAGTTCAGGTTTAAGCGAGGTGAAGGGCAATAAGAGATCGATGGATGGGCGTCAGCGGCTTAAGTACCCAGAGGGCGGGGCCTCTGGCGTGACGCTGACGCCCCTGCCGTAAAGGCGTGAATGTATTCCTTCAGGTAATCGCACGGGGGCACAATTCCCATAGCATATGTTGCACCGAGAGACATGACTGAAAGGGAACGAGTTTCAATGTTTCTCTCCCACGGAGGCAAGTTACTCAATTGTAAATGTGATGACATCCATCCATTTAGCTTGTTCCCAAGTTGGGTCACGGGGCAGCAGCTTGATTAGGGAGGCCCAGGCATCTCTTTACAGCTCTTCTGATAGGATTCCAAAGCATTCCCAGGCCAACCGAGAGACATTCTCTCTCCAGTGGGTCCTGGGTTTGGTAAATGAAGCTTATTTATATAGCGCTTTCCAGCCCCCTATGAGGGGCCCCAAAGCGCTTTACAATACCAACCATCCACCCATTCATACACACATTCATACACCGGTAGCGGCAGACTGCCATGCAAGGCGCCTTCCAGTCCTACCGGGAGCAACTCGGTGTTAAGTGTCTTGCCCAGGGACACAACGACACATGGTGTGCGGAACCGGAACCCTCAGGGTCTCCTCCCAGTCAGACAGGCTCTTCCCTAAGTGCCCAGGGAGCATCCTTACCAAATGTCCAAACCACCTCAACTGACTCCTCTCAATGTGGAGGAGCAGAGATTCTGCTAAGAGTATCTCCCAGACAACTGATCTTCTGACCCTATCTTTAAAGGAGAGCCCAGCTACTCTGTGAAGGAAACTCATTTCAACCACTTGTATCTGCAATCTCATTCTTTCGGTCACTACCCAGAGTTCGTGACCATAGGTGAGGGTAGGTACATTGACCAGGAAGTATACATAGAGCTTTGCCTTACAGCTCACCTCCATCTTTACCACAACAGAGCAGCATAGAGTATGCAATACTGCAGATGCTGCACCAGTCAGTCTATCAGTCTCACACTCCTTTCTTCCATTACTCATGAACAAAACCCACAGATACTTGAACTCCTCTACTTGAGGCATAATCTCACCCTCGACTTAAAGAGAGCAATCAACCTTTTTCTGAGGACCATGGCCTCAGATTTGGAAGTGCTGATTCTCATCCCAGCCGCTTCGCACTCAGCTGCAAAATGCTCCAGTGAGAGCTGAAGGTCACGGCATGATGACACCAGCAGTACCACATCAGCCACAAATATCAGAGAAGGAATCCTTAGGCCACCAAACTGGACTCCCTCTGCCCTTGGCTGCACTGATAAATTCTGCTCATGAACGTTATGAACAAAATCAGTGAAAACAGGCAGCCCTGGAAGAGTCTAAATCCTACCCTGAAATAGTTCAACTTACTTCATCAATGCAAGCCAAATGCTCAGACTGCGTGTATATGACCGAACAGCCCATAGCAACAGGCTACCAGTACCATTCTCGTTGTGCACCCTCCACAGTGTACCCAGAGGAACACTGTCAAATGTCCTCTCCAAGTCCACAAAACACGTTGACTGGATGGGCAAATGCCAACGATCCCTTGAAGACCCTATAGTGAGGGTAAAGAACTGTTCCAGTGTTTCACAGCCAGGACAGAACCTGCATTGTTCCTCCTGAATCTGAGGTTTGACCAATGATTGGACTAGCTTTTCCAGTACCCCTGAATAGACCTTACCATGGAGGCTAAGTGGGCTATAGTTGCCCCTATAATTGGAGCGTACCCTACAGTTTCCCTTTTTGAAGAGGGTCATCTGTGACCATCTGCTCATGTTCGTGCTGCTGTTTATAATGATGTTTTTCTACTACATTAGGGCTTAGTGTATTACTAGCTGATGTGATGTCTCTCTTAGTTAATCCTAGATGTTATTATTGTTTTTCTCTTGCATTTGTTGTTGGATGTAACTGGGACCCTGTGTACATAATCTCGTTTTCAACACATGTACTACATGCGGTGCAAATGACAATAAATTCTCTCTGACTCTGACTCTGAACCACTACCCCAGCATGACAATCCAGTGTCAATGCCCCCAATGTCCACACAATGTTGCAATGGCATGTCAACTAAGACAGTCCTAAAACATACAGAGCATTAAGGAAATCAGGATTGATCTTGTCCACCCCCAGAGCCCTGCCACCTCAAAGCTTTTTAATTACCTCAACAACCTTAGCCAGAATTATGGACAGACTAACACTGAAGTCCTCCAACTCAGTTTCCTCCATGGAAGAAATGCCGGTGAGATTGAGAAGGTCTGAGAATTATCCCTTTCACTTCCTGACAATATCACTGGTTGAGGTGAACAGTCCCCCACCTTCACTGAGCACACCATTAGAAAAGCATTTTTTTCTCCTCAGTCACCTGCTGGTTTGCAAGAACCTTCTTGGAGCCAATCAAGAGTCTCTATCCAAGGCCTCACCAAACTCCTCCCACATCCTAGCTTTTGCCTCAGCAACACCTAAGACCTTGGCCAGCTTGGCCCTCTGGTACTCCTCAGTTGCCTCTGGAGTCCCACCGGCCAACAAGGCCCAATAGGATTCCTTCTTCAGCTTGACAGCCTCCCTTACCTGGAGTTTACACTACCAAGTCCGAAGATGGCCACTGCGAGAAACACCAACAACCTTGCGGCCCCAGCTCAAGGCAGACACCTCAACAATGGAGGCACATAACATGGCCCATTTGGACTCTATGTCCCCTGCTTCCGCTGAGATGCAATTATATCTCTCCTAGAGGTGTGAGTTGAAGATATTTCTGATGTTTTCTTCTGTCAGGTGTTCCCAGCAAATACTCACAACACGTTTTGGTCTACAGGGTCTGTCCAGTATCTTTCCCCACTATTTGATCCAATTCACTACCAGGTGGTTATCAGTTGACAGCTCAGCTGCTTTCTTCACCAATGTCCAAAACAAATGGTTGCAAATCAGATGACACAAAGTCAATTATAAATCTATGACTTAGGGTGTCTTGGCATAGCATCTCTTATCTGAGATCTTGTACTTAATTCTTTATCGTTCATGCTTGTTTAGCTATATTAGTAAGTACAAGTAGTCCCCAACTTACGATGGAGTTCCGTTCCTATGTGGCGATGTAAACCGGATTTCGACGTAACTCGAAACATACCGGGTACGTCCAAACTGCACCTTATACGTACAGAACTGTATTTTGCCAAGCACTTAGCCTATCCTAACACAGTACTAGGGATGGGAATTGTTAAGAAATTATCAATATCAATTCCTTTATCGATATCATTTATCGATTCAATTCCTTATCAATTCTGTTAACAATTCTCATTGGGTTAGGCAAAAAAATATAGTACACCATTTGTGTGCATGAAGTATTTAATGCTCTTTCACCAGAACAAAAATAGAACTTTTATGAAAAAATAATTCCTGAGGGGCTGTCCTTGGTTGGAATAGGTGATAGGCTTCTATACAGTTGGACTTCTGTCCTCTTCTTCAAAAAGTTCTTCTAGGGCTGTCTCTTTTTGCTGCTTTACAGGAGGCATCTGAAATTATTGACATAACCACAACTTGTAATTCACAAGTTTCAATTTTAAAATAAATAGTGTAATCCATGCAATCTATCATCTTTCATTACAAAAAACAAAACTTACATAGTTATCATCTTCATCCTCTTCTGCCTCCCTCTTCGTCTCTCCCTCTGCATCTCTCCCAGCTCTGCCAGCTTCAGAAGAAATTCACCATTAAAAACACTGAGCAGCAAAAAAAGCTCTCACAACAGAAAGAGGCTACAATGAAACACACTGAACAAAAATATAAAACAACACTTTTGTTTTTGCTCCCATTTCTACGGTGGCATTTTTAGGTCTGTTGTGTGTTGAAAAACGTCATCCTGAAAGCTAAAGGTGCTAAAGGCTAGCACTAGCCTTTGAGCCAGCTAGACTCCGGCAATCCTCGTCAGCTAAATGTTATTACATGAGATGGAGATTATTTATACAACACAGTGGAAGCAGTAAAGCAAAAAAGTAACAAGTGACATGAACTGGATGAGTTTAACGTTACGTGCTGCAACATTTAAAATAGAAGAGGACGCTAGCTTGTTAGCTCCGCTTCCACAACCACGAAGCAGCGTCATGAAGCAGCGTGTTAAAGACGGTACATTTGTGCAAACTCACCTCATGCTGAGTGCTCAAATGCTTCTCTCTGCATGTTAGAACTATTTCCGCCCTTTATTGTAATCGACGCTTTGCATGTGTTGCAAGTAGACCTGGTTTTGTCTTCGCTTTTTCCTTGACGCCATGTTGATACGGCGCATGTCTGTGACGTCATCACGTGAATGCGTCATCACGATGAGTCAGTAGAACGACTCAGAGAACCGATAAACTGAATCGTTAAGACAAGCATCCTACAATTCCAGAGAATTGAACTCTAAAGAACCGGTTCTTTAAAAGAACCGGTTCTCAATTCCCATCCCTACACAGTACCCCACATAATTATTAAATACCACATACATTTCAGAGCCATAATGAAGGAAAAAAAGAGTTAATAACTACTGGTATGCTGGGGAAGCCATTTTCCTTCGTCCATCCGTCCTTCCTCTGTATTCTCCATTCGTTTACGTTGTTAAAACCTCCATCCATAAAACAGCTACTTTTACACAGCTGCTACCTGTCCAGCTTGCTCCAACAAGTTTTGTTTTGTTTTTTGAATGTCCAGTGGACCAGACTTAGCTTTTTTAGAGAGTACAGAGAGTACAGGGCAAGCTGTAGCCTCCGTAGCTAACTGGTATGCTGGTGAAGCCGTTTTCCTTCATCCATCCATCCCTCCGCTGTATTCTCCATTCTGTTTATGACATAAAACCACTGTTCAGCTCCCAGCTCATATATCTGAGCATAGCAATCTCTGATCGGACACGGTCCGTCCAAAGCCGGCCTCCTCATCCCTGGAGCTTTGAGACTTCCACAAAGTTCACCGAGCGTTTCCAGGTCATGTATCAGAGCGTAGCAACCTCTGATCGGACTTGCTTTGTCCAAACCCCGCCTCCTGATCTATGGAGCTCTGAAACTTCCAGGATGTGCACGCAGCATTATTAACTCACGTGTCCGATGGCAGCAACCACTGATCGGAATCACTTCGTCCAAACCTAGCGTCCTGCTTTCTGGAGCTCCGCCTGGGTCTAGCTCGGTATCCCTCCACCGTATCCCTCCGCCGGGCCACCTGTGTTTTCCACTGAATATTGGAAAACTACTGAGTGCTTGCTGCTTCTGCCGTCAAGCTATGTCAAGCTACTGCTTCTGCCGTCAAAACCGGAAGGAACTCGGAACACGGCTTTTCAAAATAAAAATTTTAAATTTTTTATTTTTTAAATGAGATGTGTGACGTAACCGCGAAACGTCATTACTCGAGACTGTCGTAACCTGAGGACTACCTGTAGTTTGCTCTGTGTGATCTCCACTAATTAAAATGATAATGAGACTTTATTTTGACCATCATGGAAAATGTATAAAATAATAACTAAATGTTTTTTAGCCCAACTATTACCTTTCAATTTGCTTCAGGATTTTTTAAGGTATCAGGTTTTAACTAGGATGATGCAAATGGAACAAAATAAGTTTGATTTAGTTGCATCAGTTTTGCTACTTGTTTCCTAAAGTGTAAAGTTGGGTAGATGGGGCCCTTTTGTAAAAAGTCTTGAACTTTATATAAATTTAAAAAAAATGAGAAAGATTAACATCACGGCTATGGGCTGGCTTGCGCTCTGGTGCCCGGCTCTGGCCGGGGGCCCTCGGCTCGCTGGTGGGTTGGGGGATTCATGAGCTGGGGGATTGGGTGTTTGGGAGCGTGACTAGTTGCCATGGGAGGGGGCAGGTTGTCCCAGCCTGGGTGTCCAGTGTGTTATGTGTTCTGAAAGTTGTTAGTATGAAGGGTGGGTGTAGTATTTCTTCTGGGGTGGGGACTGGGTATATGTCCTTGATTATGGTCTAGGACTATGCATGGCCGGTGGGCGGGCCCTTTACTATGGTGGGGGCCGGCTCCCGGTGCTTCCTGGCTCTGTCGGCGGTTAGGCGGGCGCTCTTGGCCATGTCGTCCATGTGGGATTTTGTGTCCTCCTGGGCGGCGGGCTGACTGCGGTTAGCAGGGGTCTTGGCGGCCCTAGTGGATGTGGGCTGTTGGTCCTGCTACTGGCGGCCCTCGTGGCCGTGTCCCTCTCTGGTCTGGGCTCAATGGGCCTGGCGGTCAAGAGGTGTTTGACCTCGATTCTTGGGTGGACGTTGGCGAACTGGTGGGTATGCAGGGTCAGAGGGGGAGCTGACTCGCTGCAGGAGCATTGTGCTTGTAGTTATTTTCTCCCTATCCCTCACCGCGTGCCTCCGCCCTCTTCATTTCAAATTAATACATGTAGGGATTTTGAGGCTCAGGTGTGCTGCAACGTTCTTTACATCTCTGTTGTTCAGAACCACCTGGGACTCAATTTTATTATACACGTTAGACATTCACTCATATACATCCTCATAAAATTCACATATAGGAAATTGGGGTGAGCACTATATGGGTGTCGAGATGACACCACTCTCACCTACCGTGCCTGTGCTCACTCACAATTATGCATTTAGACATTAAGGGCCTGGGTTCGAGTTGGAGTGGAGGGGAAACTGGCATTATGCCAGCCTATGCTCCTTCTCTTTCCCTTTTTTTAAGTGCACTTTAAAACAACAGACATCAACAGCACATTTGGGGACGGGGTGTGTGTGTTGGGGTCTAGGTTTGTTAATAATAAAAAAAATTATTTTTCTGACCCTCCTGGTTCCCTGTCGGCCATTCTGGAGGTGGGGTCCGGTAAGGTGACGGGTTGTCGGGTGTTGTCTTGAACTATGGGGGGATTCAGGGCCTGAGGGTTCTCTGTGGGCGGAGCTGGCATTACACTCCCCCTGGGGCTGCTTGGGCTCGGGTGTCCTGTCCTGTCGGCAGGGCGCGGATCTTGGATGTCGGCTACTCTCCACCCCAGAATGAATGGGCCTACCTCTTGGGTTTGGATGTGGGCTGCCCCATGTAGAGGGGAGGTACATGTCTTGGACCTAGGGGGTATAGAGTCTGAATCGGGATTATGAATGGAACGTGTTGTTATTGTTTGTCTTTCTATGAGTGAGGGTGAGGATGAGGGTGGGTCTGAATGAGTGTGTCTGTGTATGAATGTTTGTCAGGCTGGGACTTAGACTGCACCCTCTCTGATACATCTGAGGCTACTTGGTGTTGCGATGCTGCCACGTGGCCCCCTGGTGGGTGTCCCTTTGCTTGCGGGTATGCTTGGGGCCCTCGCTGTCGGGGGTTGGGCGCTTGGGCGTGTGTCGGCTCGGCCTGGTGGCTGCCTGGTGGGGCTCGGGTCCTCTGGTCCTGTCGGGTCTGGGCCTGAGGGGTGGGCGTCCCCGGTGCCCGGGCCTCGGTGCCCGGGGCCTGGGGCTACGTCGGTGCAGCGGGCTCCGGCGGGGGCCTGTGAGTTTGTCGCTGTTGACCCCGGGGGGTCATTGTGTGTAGTCACTGGTGGGGCTTTTCCTGTTCTCCCCTTTGGTCGGATCTGGGGAGTTGGTGAGTGGCTCGTCCTGTTCGGGTGGCCCTGGGGACTCTGGGCTCGGGGTCCTTCTTGGGGTCTTGGGCTCTGGTTGCCCCTTTGCCTGCCTCGGGCCTTGGGGGGGGGCAGATCTCTGATGCCTCACGGTTGCTATTGAATGTTCTATACATAGTTTCCATGTGACGTCACATCTGTGGGTTGTCCTTTTTGACCCTCCCACAGGTAGGCTAAGCAGCAGTTGGAGCGCGTTCTGATAGATGTCCATTTTTCACGTTGTTTTTTTTGTTAATTTCTAATTAATTGCAATGGTTACTTCGTGTTGTGTCAGTGGGTGTTCCAGTCGGGTAGACGTTTGGGCAACGCGCAGGTTTCAGTTAATCAAAAAAAAAGAAAACGTGAAGGATTTATCTCATCGGAGAAGCTGGACTGCAGCTCCTCTCTCTGAGTCTGGCTTGGATCTGCTCTGGAAGACGTCGTCCTTTTG
>JBBPBX010057105.1:0-12531 GCA_038048925.1 Garcialebias charrua | reverse complement strand
ATATATATATATATATATATATATATATATATATATATATATATATATATATATATATATATATATATATATATATATATATATATATATATTATATATATATATATATATATATATATATATATATATATATATATATATATATATATATATATATATATATATATATATATATATATATATATATATATATATATATATATATATATATATATATATATATATATATATATATATATATATATATATATATATATATATATATATATATATATATATATATATATATATATATATATATATATATATATATATATATATATATATATATACAGGGAACCCCCGTGTTACGAACGAGATCGGGACCTAAGAACGGTTCGCAGCTCGATCCGTTCGTAGGTAGGGGGTGAAAATTATATTTAAAAAAAAAAATTATTCATTCATTCATTCATTCAACCTTTATTTATCATGCTAACGGAGCGCGCGCACACATTTAAGCATGTAAAGTAGTGTACTGTAATGTTAAACATTGCTATTCACATTTACAGAATAAATAAAAATATATTTTCTTACTTTGAGATGGTCAAAGCCGACATCTTAGGTTGCCATGCGTTGATTGTTTTCGGGCCGAGCAGCGCGGGCCACCGCAGCTGCTCCAGGCCTGTGTTAGCTAGCTGGCTAGCTTCTGCTAGCCAAGCCATGAGCTAGTGTTGGAGCGGCGGCGCGATCAATCTGCAGCTCCTGCTCCAGCCGCTGCTCCAGCCTGAGACGTCCACAGAGCTATTCCAGCTAGTAATTAATCCACATGATGCGATCCTGGTCACCAGTGTTCAAAAGGCCGGCTCCCGTGTTAGCTCCAGTGTTAGCTCTGGAGCTAGCCAGGCCGGAGGTGTAGCCAGGCCGGCCGGAGGTGTTCGCACGGCGGCCTGGCACGATCGGCGATAAATCCGCTGCCTGAGACATCCACAAAGTTCACAGAGACGTTTCCAGCTAGTAATTAATCCATATGAAGCCATCCTGGTCACCAGTCTTCGTCCAGCTCTCGGCAGCTAACCTAAGATGGCGTCCGGTCCGGTGTTCTACATTAATTTGTGACCGGAGACCCCAGTGACTGAACCTTAAATAGCGTCCGGTGTTCTACATTAATTTGTGACCGTGTAAACTGAAGACCTACTTCCTGTTTCCCAAAATTGCTCAAAAATTGCTCAAAAATGATCAGAAATGATCTTTTTTATCATAATTATTATTTATAAAGCCTTTAAAACAACCAGAGCTGCAACAAAGTGATGTACACATGAAATTAAGAACATTTAAACACAAAAAAAAAAAAAAATTTTTTTTTTTTTTTAATTCATATTTTTATTAAATATGATATGTTCGTAGGTCCCGTGGTTCGCAGGTCGATGGGGTCGTAGGTCGGGGGTTACCTGTATATATATATATATATATATATATATATATATATATATATATATATATATATATATATATATATATATATATGGGGCGGCCGTGGCACAGTGGTAATGGCAGTCGACCCCCGATCGGAAGGTTGGAGGTTCGAATCCCGCATCCGCCCACCATGTGTCGTTGTGTCCCTGGGCAAGACACTTAACCCCGAGTTGCTCCCGGTAGGTCTGGATGGCGCCTTGCAAGGCAGGCTACCACTACCGGTGTATGAATGTGTGAATGAATGGGTGGATGGCTGGTATTGTAAAGCGCTTTGGGGCTCCTCACAGGGGGCTGGAAAGCGCTATATAAATAAGCTCCATTTACCATAAAAAGAGCTTCTCAGAGTGTCAGTGTCTCTCAGAAGCCAAGATGGTAAGAGGATCACCAATTCCACCATTGTTGCGCAGAAAGATAGTGCAGCAATACCAGAATGGTGTTACCCAGCGTAAAATAGCAAAGACTTTTAAGTTATCATCATCATCCGTGCACCATGAAAGGACAAGGATAGCCCAAGTTGTTATCAACGCTCCGTTCAGAAGCCTGCATCACTGATGGTATGGGGTTGCATGAGCGCTTGTGGCATGGGCAGCTTGCATGTCTGGAAAGGCACCATTAATGCAGAGAACTATGTTCAGGTTCTAGAACAACATATGCTCCATCTAGACGTCACCTCTTTCAGGGAAGACCCTGCATTTTTCAACAAGATAATGCCAGACCACCGCTTTTTTGGATTTTTCTACCTGGATTATTGAGCATGCATCAGGGTATGTTAATTTGATGTGTTTCTCCTTCAAAAAATATTGACCAGGCTTGACCTTCCCAATAGAATCCGGTTTTAATTTTGACCCCCGTGTGAGTTTAACACTTGTTCTGTGAACTAAATTAAACACTGTGCACGTCTTTTGTCGAGACTAATGCGTCGTCGATGCATTGTGTTTGTGTGTCTACAATTAAAAATATAAATTAACAGACAAACTTCTCCTGCAACCTCTGCCCTCCTGCTTCAACTTCAAGCCCCACCTTCATCATTCTGTAACAATAAAACTTACCTGCAGATGTGCCATAGTTTCTGAATCAACATCTTTATAGTGTTTGTTGTTCAGTTTGTTCTCTGCTCATGTATCATGCAGTTCTATTTCATCCCTCCTGACCGCCAGGGGCGGTACTTTCAAGCACGAATGAACATTCTTGCGCATGCGCAGGTCGAGTACAAATAACAACAACGTCACCCCGTGACGTGCCGGGGACCCGCGTGACTCTATAGGCACGTCACATCCGGGACCCAGTCCCTCAATCTTCTCGCGCGTAGGTTTGTATGTTGAGTACAGCGTGTGGCGTGTGAAGCTTGTTGCTACGGTGTGTATCACACTGCTTCCGGAAAACTGCTCGTTGCTAGTAGCCACGTGACCAACTCTGGTTGGAGTTGCGGGTAAGTCTCGCCCTCCAGGGCTGCACGAGCTGTTTTCATCTTACCGGTTCTTCGGTCGCTTCAACGACGACTGGTAAGTTCTGCTCTTTTTTACTCTCACAGCGGTGGCGTTTCTGCCCGCGTGGAGTTAATCTTCTGTTCTTGTTGTTTATGTGACTCACCTGTGGCGTTTTTCGCTAGCGTGGAGTTTTTTCTGTTTACCGTTTATTCAGCTCACCAGTAGCGTGTACTGCTCGTGTTTGAGTTAATTCACCTGATTATTATCCAACTCACCAGTGGCGTCTATGCTCGCACTGGGTTCTGTACTTTATCTGACTTCACCAGTGACGTTTGGTTTTTCTCCCTGCTAACGGAGTCGCCAGTGGCGTTTTCTGCTCGTGCTTGACTCCTCTTGGTGGCTGACTGCTCATGCTTTTCGAGCATGATGCTACAAAATTTGTGTTGCTCGTCCTGTCTGACGTCACTTCAGCCCGAGGACGGACATGACTTATGTCCCTCCTGTCTCGGTGTGGGGCATCTCCAAGAGGCGCTGTCGGCTGACGCTTGCCCCAACTGTGCCGTCATGCCCTGGTTGATCAGACGGGAGCGGTTGGCTGCACTGGAGCGGCCTACCGACGGAGCTGTCACGGTTTACTCAGGGAGCATGAAAACCCAGTGGTGCAGACGGAAACGCAGGAGGCAGGCGGTTGTAAAAGTAATACTTTTAATAACACAAATAAACTAGGCTGTCGTGGCAGCAATACTCACAGGAGAGGAGCTGTGGCGAGAGACATGAGGGTTTACCAGATTACACCAGACTATGCACCGACAATGAAATGAGACACAGACAGGGCTTATATACACACAACTATGACGAGACATGATCACAGACACCTGGGGACAATCAACGGAGACACTCAACTAGGGACACAGAGCAGGACCGGAAAACTAACCTAAAACACGAAAGTTAACTGGTAAAACTAAGAGTGAAAACATGAGACTAAACTGGAAGGGAAACTAATAAACTAACTGACTACAGGATGACAACTAAGAGTGAATAAACATGAGACTAAACTGGAAACCTTAAAACTAACTGACTAACAGAGGGGGACGAAGGGAGCCAATCCTGACAGTACCCCCCCTCAAAGACGCCCCCTGGCGTCCCCGAAGAACACCCCCAAAAAACAAGGCGGGTAGAGGGAGGCACCGCAGGAACGACGGGCACGAAAAAACACAAAGACAGGGGACATAACCCTAAGACACAGAACACAAGACACAGAACGCAAAAACGTCCAGGCGGGCAACGGCCCGTCCACCAGGTAGGTCAGGCGGTCGGCCAGGGCATCGCCCCGCAGGCAGGAGCCGGTCAGGCGGACGGCCGGGATGTCGCCCCCCAGGACAGAGCCGGTCAGGCGGTCGGCCGGGACGTCGCCCCTCAGGTAGGAGTTGGTCGGGCGGGCGGCCAGTCAGGCGGGCAGCAGGAAGGCAGCCCATCACCAGGAGCCTCCGTCGGTGACGAGGCCACAGGAAAGTCGAAGATGAGGGTAGGACCCCCCAGGGTCCACCCAAAACAGGAGCATCCTCATGCGGCGTTGTGACGCCCAGCCACAAGACGTCAATGGGCGTAGAGACGGGAGACGAGACGTCGTGGGAACCATCAAGTGTCAAGAGATCGTGGGAACCATCGAGCGTCGAGACGTCGGCAGGTGTAGAGACATCGGGCGTTGACGCGTCCCGAACGACCATTGGCACGGGGACGTCGTCGGGGACGTCTGGCAAAGAGACGGAGACGAGAGTCGAGGGGTCATCAAGCGTCAAGACCATGAACCTCGAGACGATGTCATCGAGTAACGAGGCGTCTGTGGCGTTGGGACCCTCTGGAGACATCGAGAGACCCTCTGGAGACGAGACCTCATGGGAGGTGACCACCAAGCCTCCCTCGGCACAGGTAACTGACGGGGATCCCTCCTGGGACCCCTCGGCACAGGGAACTGGAGGGGGTCCCTCCTGGGACCCCCGGGCACAAGGAACTGGAGGGGGTCTCTCCTGGGACCCCTCGGCACAAGGAACTGGAGGGGGTCTCTCCTGGGACCCCTCGGCACAAGGAACTGGAGGGGGTCTCTCCTGGGACCCCTCGGCACAAGGAACTGGAGGGGGTCTCTCCTGGGACCCCTCGGCACAAGGAACTGGAGGGGGTCTCTCCTGGGACCCCTCGGCACAAGGAACTGGAGGGGGTCTCTCCTGAGACCCCTCGGCACAAGGAACTGGAGGGGGTCTCTCCTGAGACCCCTCGGCACAAGGAACTGGAGGGGGTCTCTCCTGAGACCCCTCGGCACAAGGAACTGGAGGGGGTCTCTCCTGAGACCCCTCGGCACAAGGAACTGGAGGGGGTCCCTCCTGGGACCCCTCGGCACAAGGAACTGGAGGGGGTCCCTCCTGGGACCCCTCGGGACCCTCCGAAGACGTGGACCCCTCGGGACCCTCCGAAGACGTGGACCCCTCGGGACCCTCCGAAGACGTGGACCCCTCGGGACCCTCCGAAGACGTGGACCCCTCGGGACCCTCCGAAGACGTGGACCCCTCGGGACCCTCCGAAGACGTGGACCCCTCGGGACCCTCCGAAGACGTGGACCCCTCGGGACCCTCCGAAGACGTGGACCCCTCGGGACCCTCCGAAGACGTGGACCCCTCGGGACCCTCCGAAGACCTGGACCCCTCGGGACCCTCCGAAGACGTGGACCCCTCGGGACCCTCCGAAGACGTCGAGGCGTCGGCGGCGCTGGGACCCTCAGGAGACGTCGAGGCGTCGGCGGCGCTGGGACCCTCAGGAGACGTCGAGGCGTCGGCGGCGCTGGGACCCTCAGGAGACGTCGAGGCGTCGGCGGCGCTGGGACCCTCAAGAGACGTAGAGGCGTCGGCGGCGCTGGGACCCTCAGGAGACGTAGAGGCGTCGGCGGCGCTGGGACCCTCCGGAGACGTAGAGGCGTCGGCGGCGCTGGGACCCTCCGGAGACGTAGAGGCGTCGGCGGCGCTGGGACCCTCCGGAGACGTAGAGGCGTCGGCGGCGCTGGGACCCTCCGGAGACGTAGAGGCGTCGGCGGCGCTGGGACCCTCCGGAGACGTAGAGGCGTCGGCGGCGCTGGGACCCTCCGGAGACGTAGAGGCGTCGGCGGCGCTGGGACCCTCCGGAGACGTAGAGGCGTCGCATGCGCCGGGACCCTCAGGAGACGTAGAGGCGTCGCAGGCACTGGGACCCTCTGCAGGCGTAGAGGCGTCGGGACCCTCTGCAGGCGTAGAGGCGTCGGGACCCTCTGCAGGCGTAGAGGCGTCGGGACCCTCTGCAGGCGTAGAGGCGTCGGGACCCTCTGCAGGCGTAGAGGCGTCGGGACCCTCTGCAGCTGGAAGCAGGGCAGCAGCGTCCCCTGGAGTCGGGGACAGGGCAGCGCCCTCTGGAGCCGGAGACGGCGGGGCAGCGCCCCCTGGAGCCGGAGACGGCGGGGCAGCGCCCCCTGGAGCCGGAGACGGCGGGGCAGCGCCCCCTGGAGCCGGAGACGGCGGGGCAGCGCCCCCTGGAGCCGGAGACGGCGGGGCAGCGCCCCCTGGAGCCGGAGACGGCGGGGCAGCGCCCCCTGGAGCCGGAGACGGCGGGGCCACTGGCCAGCAGGGAGCGTGGGAGGTGTCCTCCTGGACCCTCCCGAGACTGGAACCGTGGGACGAGTCCTCCTGGACCCTCCCGAGACAGGAACCGTGGGACGAGTCCTCCTGGACCCTCCCGAGACAGGAACCGTGGGAGGTGTCCTCCTGGACCCTCCCGAGACATGCCGGAGCTGCAGGCGTTGAACCAGCCGACGAACCGGGCGAGGAGACTGCAGTAGCCGAAGCATCAGGAGCATGAACAAGAGCTGAAGAGTCTGTTAGCCCTCTCTGTCTTCGATCTTTGCCACGGCGGCGACGGCGCAGTCCAGAACCACCTGACTGGGAACCCCTCCTGGACTCAGGACCCTCCAAAGTACAGGTGAAGTGAGGGGCATCTACCCGGACCCCCTCAGAGTAGGACTCTACAGGAACTGGAAGGTCTGCTGCTTCAGGGCTTGCTGCTGCTGAAGGGTCAGGGCTGACTGCTGCTGCTGAAGGGTCAGGAAGCAGAAAACTGGTGGTTGTTGCAGGCTGCTGCCTGACTGTGTTGTTAACAGTAGTTTTCTTAACAGGGACCGGTTCAGAACATAGGCTGGAGACAACTGGGGTTGATGGAAGAACCGGCTCCGAGGTGGATAATTTTAGAGTCCTTATTCCAAGTAAAAATTGTTCATATTCAGGGAGCTGGGTCACACCGGGTTGGGATAATATGAACTTCTCAGCGAGGGAAAGCACAAAATCAAAACAGTCCGGGTTATTTTTAGCTGAGGTGATTAAACTTTGTAAAGTCCGGTTTATTTGTATGATTTCTTTGGACTGAAGCTGGTGTGTGTTTGATTTAGACAAAGGAGCGTCTCTGGGTGGGGGCGTAGTGTCAAGTGTATTCATCACCCCTGACGGCTCACCTAGGGTGACCTCTGCTGGAGAGACTGAATGGTGTTCAGTTGACTGACCTGTGTGCTGGCCCCCCCTCATCAGGTCACTTGATGAACGGGGAGATGAGCGAGCGGCATGAAGACCCGCCCCCGTGGAGTCGCTGCGACCAGGTTCACCGAACCGAGCAGGAAACGCTGCGAGCGACGGTGGGGCGTCTGTGTCCACCCTCACCGGGAACCTAGGAGGTGAGGCCATGGAACGCGCCCAAAATGCTCGGACTCGCTGGACCGAGCCCGATCAGCAGACAAAGATGGAGGCGCCGGTGAACACTTCCGGGTCATCTTTCTACCGCTTCTACGGCGGCGCTGAGACTGGGGGAAAAGAGGAAAACACAGGTCGTCGTCATTGTCCTCCCCTGAGGTCCAGCCGGAGACAACGAGTGGACCTGGAGGGAGAGCCGAACTGGAGCAGGACGTCAGGTGGTCCTCGTGGAGCCAAAATCCACCACACCGGAAAACGACCTCGTCCCGCTGCGTGGAGTCGAGCAAACAGGTAGGCGACCCGTTCCGTCCGCTGGGCTTTTTGTATGGTCGGTGCATAATGTCACGGTTTACTCAGGGAGCATGAAAACCCAGTGGTGCAGACGGAAACGCAGGAGGCAGGCGGTTGTAAAAGTAATACTTTTAATAACACAAATAAACTAGGCTGTCGTGGCAGCAATACTCACAGGAGAGGAGCTGTGGCGAGAGACATGAGGGTTTACCAGATTACACCAGACTATGCACCGACAATGAAATGAGACACAGACAGGGCTTATATACACACAACTATGACGAGACATGATCACAGACACCTGGGGACAATCAACGGAGACACTCAACTAGGGACACAGAGCAGGACCGGAAAACTAACCTAAAACACGAAAGTTAACTGGTAAAACTAAGAGTGAAAACATGAGACTAAACTGGAAGGGAAACTAATAAACTAACTGACTACAGGATGACAACTAAGAGTGAATAAACATGAGACTAAACTGGAAACCTTAAAACTAACTGACTAACAGAGGGGGACGAAGGGAGCCAATCCTGACAGGAGCGTGTGCTTCGCCACGTAGCACGTTGCCACCGGGTCAGGCGGTGAGCAAACTGCCTGCTGTGGATGCACCTTCGCGGCCGGTGAAGCGAGCCAGACGGCCCGATAAGGACAGGTTGTCCACGAGAGTGGATCACCTCACCGCCGAGCTGGCCCGCATGAAGGCCCTCCTCCAGTCCTTTCAGACTGATGATGGCCGGGACAGGGCGCTCCCTCCCGAGCGGGATGACGCATCAGTCGCTGGTGACGATGCTCTTTTGTTGGCGGCCTCTGACACTCACTTCCGTGAGGACCTTTCGGAGCAGGGCTCCGGGACATCTGGGTCTGACTCCGTTGCCTCCCAGGACAATACGGAGGAGTCCGTGACAGCCGCCATTCGAACGGCTCTTGCCCGCCTACAGATTAGTGTCCCTCAGGCCCAGCCTGCAGCTTCCAGCGCATTTTTTAGGCGCCGTACATCGGAAGCGGCCCTTGTGGTTCCCCCCTCGGAAGAGTATATATGGGAACTACCTACATGCTTGCTGGTCTGACACCAGGGCGTTTTCACGTCCGACGCGGGATGGCAGGGTCCTGGCGTCCATGTAGGAGGCACCCAAGGTTGGCCTGGGGCAGATGCCTGCAGTGGAACCAAGCATCGCCTCTCTTATCGTCCCTCCTGATGAGGCCTTGCGGCCCAATGCCCGTTGTCCGCGGTCTCAGTGCCGTATTACTGATGACCTTCTCTGCAGGGCCTATGATTCTTGGGCCTGCATGGGCCGGATTGGGAACTCTCTTTCCCATCTCATGCTGGCCCTGTTGTCCTCTTTGGAATCTGTTCCGATGGACCACTCCACGCAAGGCCTGGTTGATGCATCTCTGCAGGCCTTTGTTTTCATGACTAGAGAGATTGGCCGAACACTCTCCATGCTGGTGCGTGCTCGCCGCGAGGTCTGGCTGGCGCAGTTGCCGCTCACTGAGCCTTGTCGGAGGACCCTATGGGACCTACCTGTGGTTCCGGGGGAACTGTTTGGCTCTGCGGCACTGGACGCCTTGGACCGTACGGCTCAGGCGTCTCGTACGAGGCAGCAGCTGGCAGGGCTTCACAGAAGTGATCGCCAACTGGCTGGCACTTGGACGGGTGCGGGCTCCTCACGGAGGTCCTCGCGTCCGTCCCCTTCTCTTGTTGTGCCTCAGGTTCCAATGCGGGGTCGGGGATCGGCCCGGAGACCTTTTCCAGGTCAGAGGGGTCAGGCTCATGACCCGGCTGGGGCTGGGCCGTCGCACTCCTTTCGAGCGGCGCAGCCTAGCCGGCATCCTCCCATGCCTTCGAGGGGTCGAGGGCCCCGCAGATGATACCTTGGTGCCGGCGGTCGGTTATTTTGCCCTGGTACAGCTCAACTACTGGGTTGCCCACACGCCGGACGTGTGGGTATTGTCCACCCTGTCCCGGGGGTATCGTCTTCAATTCCGTCGCTAGCCACCCGTTCCTGGCCGGGTCAGGATGACTGTCATCCGCGACCTGGTGAAGGCGCAGGCACTGAACGACGAGATCTGCACCTTGCTGGCCAAGGGAGCTATAGTGCCTGTGGACCCCATGCTGGATCCAGGGGCTTTTATTCCACTTATTTTCTTGTTCCGAAGAAGACCAGGGATCTGCTTCCGGTTCTGGACCTCAGGGGCCTGAACTCGTACTTGAAGGTCATGCCTTTCTGCATGCTGACCACAAAGGCTGTCTTGAGGGCGATTTCCCCAGGCGATTGGTTCACGTCCATCGATCTCAAGGATACTTATTTTCATGTTCCAATCGCGCCGCCCCATTGGCGGTTCTTTCCTTTTGCCTTTCAGGGACGGAACTTTCAGTTCAGGGTCCTCCCTTTCGGCCTTTCGCTGTCGCCCAGGGTATTCACCCGATACGTCTCAACGGCCCTCTTCCCTCTACAGGTGTGTGTGACGACTGGCTCATTTGTGCCACAACGCGGGATCAAGCGGTTCGGGATACCCGATTGGTACTCCAGCATATGGAACGCTTGGGTCTGCGGGTGAACCTGGGGAAGAGCATTCTGACTCCCTCTCAGGAGACAGTCTTTTTGGGCATTGCCTTGGATTCTATGTCGATGACTGCTTGCCCGTCACTCCAACGGGTCAACAGTATATTACACCTGCTCCCAGACTTCAGGCGCGGTCTGGCACCGCCTCTGTTGTGGTACCTTCGTCTCTTGGGGATGCTTACAGCTGCATCCACCGTGGTGCCCTTGGGGCTGCTGTCGCTAAGGCCCCTTCAAATGTGGCTGAACAGCTTGGCTTTGGACACCTCGTGGAACACTCATCGTCTCCGATGACTTTGAGTGAGCCCTCAGTGCCTCCAGTCTCTGTCCCAATGGAAGGTGAGGTCATTTATGACAGCGGGGGTCCCGCTCGGTTCCCTCCCGTGCCATCGGGATGTTGTGTTTACGGATGCATCCTCCACCGGCTGGGGTGCCACCTGGCGAGGTCACATGGCACAGGGGACGTGGTCCCGGACACAGGACACAGAGCATATCAATGTCCTGGAGTTACAGGCCGTGCTTCTGGCCCTTCACAGATTCCTTCCAGGCTTGTGGGGGAAGCATGTGCTGGTGAGATCAGACAACACCACTGTGGTTTATTACATCAACCACCAGGGGGGAACCAGGTCACAGAAACTGTTGCGTTTGACGCAGCGTCTTCTGACCTGGGCTGCTCCATGCTTGGCCAGCCTCCGAGCAACCTACATCTCGGAGGCACAAAACGTACCAGCAGATTCTTTGTCCCGTCAGAAGCCACTCCCGGGGGAGTGGAAGCTTCACGACAAGGTGGTGGAGAGGATCTGGACGGTCTATGGCAGGGCGGACGTGGACCTCTTTCCTCAGGGGACGCATTTCACTGCCCCCTTTGGTTCTCCCTGGGCGACGGCGGTCCTCTGGGCCACGATGCGCTGGCACACAACTGGTCCCGGACCCTCCTTTATGCCTTTCCGCCCTTCAGCCTTCTCTTTCAGACCCTCCTGCGGATTCGTCAGGATGGGCATAGGGTTCTACTGGTGGCCCCCTTCTGGCCAGCAAGGACTTGGTTCCCTCTGCTGCACGAACTCGGCTCTGGCTCGCCGATGCGTCTCCCCTCCAGGACGGACCTTCTTTCCCAGATGGAGGGTCAGGTTCTGCACCTGGACCCGGACCGGCTCCAACTCTGGGTCTGGCCCTTGCAGGGTCAGGGCCCGCCTTTTCAGGATACGCCGGGCCGGTAGGACATATGATGTCCAATGCGTGGGCGCCCTCCACGTGGGCTGTATATACTAATAAATGGGTGGCCTTTGTGACCTGGTGCCGTGATAATGGGCAGGATCCGGTATGGTGTTCAGTCTCTGACATGCTGACCTTCCTGCAAGCATTACTGGATTGAGGACGGTCCCTATCTACCTTGAAGGTATATGTGGTTGCCATTTCTCGTTGGCATGTCGGCCTGAACGGTTGTTCGGTAGGCCGGGACAAGGATGTTGCACGGTTTTTAAGAGGTGCTCGGCGTTTGCATCCACCCAAACGCCTTGTGGTGCCAGCATGGGACCTTTCTCTGGTGCTTGAGGCTCTTCGGTCCCTCCCATTTGAGCCCTTGACGTCTGCGGACCTCAAATGGCTCTCGATGAAAACTGCATTTCTTTTAGCTATGGCTTCTGCGAAGTGTGTGGGAGAATTGCAGGCTCTTTCTGTGGCCGAGCCCTGTTGCTGATGGAACCCTGATGGCTCAGGTGTCACGCTGTGGCCTGATGTGGCATTTCTGCCTAAAGTGTCCCTACCAGCCGGTAGTACCCAACCGCTCCATCTTGCCTGGTTTGACCCCGGTGGTTCCTCCGAACAGTTGTGCCCTGTTCGTGCACTTGAGGCGTACATAGCCGCTACGGTGCCCATCCGGAGGACGGATGGCCTTTTTGTGTGCTACGCTGGCCCACGTACAGGTCAGGCACTCTCTAAACAGCGAATTGCACACTGGGTCGTGGATTTGATCTCCAAAGCTTATGCCTTGCAGGACCGGCCACTACCGGTGGAAGTGACGTGCCACTCTACGAGGGGCATGTC
>JBBPBX010057104.1:0-22545 GCA_038048925.1 Garcialebias charrua | reverse complement strand
CTCACTCAATGGCTCGAATGGGGGGTCGCATAGAGCCCTCAAGACCAAACCGAGGTCCCAACCAGGAGTCAGGATCCTGCTGGGTGGTTTAGATCGAAGAACACCCTTCATAAATCTTATTATGATTGGGTGTGCTCCAGGTGTCCTGTTTCCCCAGCTTTCATGACAAGCAGAAATAGCTGAAAGGAAGACTTTAATCGTTGAATGAGAACGACCCTTCTCCAAGAGATCCTGAAGGAAGGTCAGGATTTGGACCAGGTTGCATGCATCCATCCATCCATCCATCTTCTTCCGCTTATCCGGGGTCGGGTCGCGGGGGTAGCAGCCTAAGTAGGGAGGCCCAGACTTCCCTCTCCCCAGCCACTTGGAGCAGCTCCTCCGGGGGAATCCCAAGGCGTTCCCAGGCCAGCCGAGAAACATAGTCCCTCCAGCGTCCTGGGTCTTCCTCTGGGTCTCCTCCCGGTGGGACATGCCCGGAACACCTCACCAGGGAGGCGTCCAGGAGGCATCCTAACCAGATGCCCGAGCCACCTCAACTGGCTCCTCTCGATGTGGAGAAGCAGCGGCTCTACTCCGAGTCCCTCCCGGATGACTGAGCTTCTCACCCTATCTCTAAGGGAGAGTCCAGCCACCCTGCGGAGAAAACTCATTTCAGCCGCTTGTATCCGAGATCTTGTTCTTTCGGTCATAACCCAAAGCTCATGACCATAGATGAGGGTGGGAACGTAGATCGATCGGTAAATTGAGAGCTTTGCCTTTTGACTCAGCTCTCTCTTCACCACGACAGACCGGTACAGCGCCCGCTTCACTGCGGACGCACCTATCCGCCTATCGATCTCACGCTCCAGTTTTCCCTCATTCGTGAACAAGATCCCGAGATACTTAAACTCCTCCACTTGGGGCAGGACCTCCTCCCCGACCCGGAGAGGGCATGCTACCCTTTTCCGGCTCAAGACCATGGCCTCGGATTTGGAGGAACTGATCCTCATCCCGGCCGCATCACACTCGGCTGCAAACCGCTCCAGTGAAAGTTGTAAATCACGAACTGATGAAGCCAGTAGGACCACATCATCTGCAAAAAACAGAGAAGCGATTCTAAGGTCACCAAAACGGATCCTCTCAACACCTTGGCTGCGCCTAGAAATTCTGTCCATAAAAGTTATGAACAGAATCGGTGACAATCGGTTGCATGCATAAGAAACAATATTTCTTTCTGAGTACCAGGCCTCGAAAATACACCATTTCTGAGCGTATAAAGATTGTGTTGACCCTGCACAAGCATTCTGTATGGTTAATACCACGTTTTCCGGCAGGCCTGCCGCCATCAGCCTGTTTCTTTCAGCCGACAAGCTGAGACTTTTGGCAGTTTTTGGCCTGGGTGGCCGCAGCGCCTCCTCTGGTGATCCAGAGGCCAACAGCCCCTGGGTGTCCACCAGGTTTGGGAGGAGGCAGCTTGTCCCTGAGTTGTCCTGCTCAGGGATAATTGAGGACGGGTACAACCTGTCATCTCCATTAGACAGGTTTGGAGGAGAATTATTATTATCTTCCTCCAAATTATGGAGCTGCAGGCCACGTAGGCGAGCAGACCTCCTTACTCCAGTCCTTTTAGTGGAGTGGCCTAGACCATTGGCCCTTGGCTTCAATGAAGCTCTGGTGCCAGGCAAACTGACCGGATCCCGAATTAATTTTAAAGACAGCTTTGGATCAGCACGTAGAGGTAGGTCACGTGCTGTCTGACTGCTACATGGGTTTTGTGTGTCTCTCGTTAATAACAAAGGAGCATTCGCCACACGAAAGTGTGGGGGGGTTCCTTTCAGTCTTGGTGATAAAGAGTGCAGTTCCCTTCGAACAACAGGAAGAGGAATCTGATTACACTCAGACTTGTTTTTGTCTACAGCCAGCTGAATACAGCTTCTGTGAAGGTGTGAAGTTTTAATCTGTGTGAGGGCATCTGTTTGGTGTATTGGCTGTCTCGCCTTTGACAATGGGGTGAGAGCCTAAACACGTGACCCTCCTCACCTACCTCTGTAACGGGCAAGGAGGGTGTTTACAGACGCCACTGTGTCTGCTCCCCGCAGATGAAACAGAAGCAGTCTGCCGGGGCTTATTAAATATTCGAATACCCTGTGGGCCGTGAGGGAGGGGGGAGAGAAAAAAAAACCTTTATGACGGCATGCAGGTCAGAGGGACCTGCTTTGCTGGGAGAAGTTGTGTTGATTGTTGTTCGTTTTTTGGGGGGGGGGTTTGGAGTCAGTAAAACAGAGAATTGCCGTTTCATGATTTTATTTGTGCTTACGTGACATGACGTATATGATTTTAAGTCACTCATAGCAGAGAGGGCATGATTGATGCATGCTGAAAATAAACCAGCTTTTTGTACTATGTTACAAATAAAGTCTGGGTTTAGGCGGATCATTCCCGTTACCGCGTGGGCGGGTGACCGTGTAAGTGTTAGTGATTATGTGGCCTGGACAGGCCCGGTAGGACTGGAAAGCACCTTGCATGGTAGTCTGCCGCTACCGGTGTATGAATGTGTGTAGTGTCATCGATTGCACACACCTCCTTGAACAAAGGACTTTCAACATCAGCAAGCCAACAAGAGGACGACAGGAAACCACCCACTGCAGCATTGCAGTGCCAGGTGACAAAGGCTGTTGTATTTTAACTGACTGGTATTTCTTGTGTGGACACAGGGCCTATACAGCATTGCCACCTAATTGGGGGGGCCTTTGTGCTTTGGTCCCCCTATCCAACACGATGCTTGTGCTGAGGAAGGCACCGACGCCCACAGCCCACAGGTCACGACGCTCTCCAATGCCTGAGATAACAAGATGGGGAGGGCTCACCACCAGCACCGGCGTCCCATGGGAATTCAGGATCTGGAATGGAGGGGAAAAGTTCTTCCAAAGCCTCTTCCCATGGGTAGGAGTTGGTTAAGTATGAATTCACGTTGAAATCAACAGGTATGCCCTCCCCCGCCTCATCAACGACACCTACAAATCAGCAAATGGAACTCTGGGAGAGCTGAAAGCAATGGGAGAGATGATCCTACAAAACTGAGTCGTTCTCAAACCTCCTGACTGCATCACGAGGAGGCGTGTG
Source organism: Garcialebias charrua (assembly GCA_038048925.1). Lineage (NCBI taxonomy): Eukaryota > Metazoa > Chordata > Actinopteri > Cyprinodontiformes > Rivulidae > Garcialebias > Garcialebias charrua. Next base: position 19,443 of record JBBPBX010057104.1, on the reverse strand, counting down.
TAAAATTATTGGTGAATCATGTAGTACCTACATCCCAGATGAATCAGGAACAAGAGGAGACATCCACGATGCTTTGCACGATCTGAGCGAACTCAAAAAAGTATGATGAGAGCGGGACTAAAAGAACAAACCCCTCCGACCCATGGTCATGGTTCACCTCTGGACTATGGTGGCACCTCCTCCTAAGAATCTGCACACCAATCCTGATGATATTGTTTCTATTTTTGCCTTCTTTTTATTTGTGTAGTACCATGTCTGAAAAACATGATGATGATAGTTTTTACAGGTGTTCTAATCAGTCTACACCAAACCCATTTCAAATGAGGATTATACCCCGCTGGAGTCAGTGGGATATGTGTATGATAATTAGCCTAAAAAGAAAAAGCAGAGTGATTCTAGTGCTGAAAGTATTTCCCAATAACCGGTGCTGTAATGATGTTTTAGTTTTCTAGGTTACATTTAAGATCAAAGTAATTTTCAAACCAACTAAAACTTTTTCTCATTTTTTGTTGTTTTTCTTTTGGTTTAAGTCCATAAAGGACCTTAGTTCATAAAGAACTCATTTTTGCTGTGCGCCTCAATGATCGTTTCCCACATCTTTTACAAACATTATTTTTAACTGTTTATCTGATTAAGTTGTAACCAGTTTAAATGATAAAGAGGACGGATATGTTAGAGAATTCAAACATTGATCATTTAAAACTTATTATTTTAATGTATTCTGATGAATCATTAACCAGTTTGCTTTCCTAAAAGTCTCTCTCTCTATGAAACAAAACATCTCTGAAGAACACAACTTGTTGCTTCCTGCACACAGAACAAAAACACTGATTAGGCCAGCTCATGTTTTAATCATAGATAATCTCTTGACATTATGTTATTGTTTGTTTTGACATTGCCACACTCATGTCTTAATCACAGATAATGTTTTGACATTACGTTATTGTTTGTTTTGACACTGCCACGTTTTCCATGTGCTATCTGAAACTGTCTTCCTGTTACTCATCATTGTCCTTCCTTTGAGAGAATAAAAACCCAGCATACACTTTCCAATTCGGATTTGATCTCAAACAGTTTTGAAACTTGTTTCAAAGTGTCTTGAGGTGATCTCCCATTTTCAAAGTCTGCTGCTCTGAAAATTAATTCTTGTCTCTCTTCTTGTTTGGTTCATGTTGAAGGTGAAGGTGTTTAAAAATCCTCCATCATGTAGCATTCAATGTGTGTAGCACTTTGAGATTTTCACTAATGAAAAGTGCGTTATAAATTGAATTCATTATTATTATTATTATTATTATTATTATTATTAACATGAAAACGTGAGCTTGGTTCAGCAGGCCCGTTTCTGTCTGTCGTCGCAATTCGCCGAAGAGGCCCTATGTTTGGACATTTGCGAGGGACAAACCTGTTCTTGCTCCAGGCGTGCTCGGTATGAGGAGGGCCCGAAGGGGGTCTCTGCCTGGGCTCCTCCTCGTACGCTGGCCGCTTTTGGGGTGGGGCACGCATCGTCAAGTGGTGCCTGGACTGGGCAGGTCTTCCCCCCGCATTTTCTCTTGGGGGGGGGGCAAAGCTTCTACGGGGGATGCCCACCCGGAGAGCCTCTGCCTGTTTGCGTCTTTGGTCCTGTTTCGTTTGAATCTGTTCCAAAGCTTTTCCAAACAGCCCTTCTGGCTGTATCGAGTGATGGAGAAAAGGCACCTTTTGTCCCTCGGGTAAGTCCGTCAGTGTCATCCAGAGATGGCGGGTCGCAATGTCCACTTCTGCCATCACTCTGCCATGAGCAACCGCAGCAGTCCCTATCATTCGGAGCACGAAGTCAGTTGTTCTGCGGGCTTCCTCTAGCAATTTGGCAGCCGCCTGCTTGTCCGTTGCCACTTGAAGCTGCTGCAGCTTTTCTGCCAGGTAGGCTTGCATCAGCGCGGACACGTTCATGGCGCGCGCCGCGAGTCCCTGAGCCCTATAGCATTTCTCGAGGAGAGACGCCGAGGCCCGGCAGGCCCTGCTGGGGAGAGTTGGTTTTGTTCCTGAAGAATTTGGAGCCAGGTGAGACGCCAGAGTGTCCTCGATTTGAGGCACGTTAGCTAAACCCACCTCATCCATCCCGTCCACGTCGAGAAATTGTGAGAGGGGTAGAAGCATAGGGGCTCGTGGGTGAGTCCAGGTGCGTGTCAGTTCCGCGAGGAAGTCTGGGAACACAGGTATCCTCTGCCTTGTGGCAGCCTGCTGCTTCGAATAAAAGTAATTTCCTGCTAGCCTTGTAACCTGTTGGCGAGGAGGGGGTTCGGGCCAAGGCACTTGTAGTGCGTCCGTTGCTCTGTGGCACAGTTCAAACAGAGCAGGGATGGAGAGGTCCGTGTCCGGGAGTGCGGGTAGGGGGGTCTGGGCGAGTGCGTCACCCTGATCCTCCACCTCTACGTCCGCCTCCTCCATTGAAAATTCACCCAAGGCCGAGATGGATAACTCGTCGTCGTTCATCATGCCCCGAGTGTCGAATTCGACAGTCAGGTCCTCCATGGTGGCGAGCGCATCGGGGGGTGTCACCACATTCGACCAGCGTGCTGTCGTGTAGGGCCATGCTCTCCAACTTTGGTGTGGGGGTGAGAGGCTCTGTGGTGTCTGCGTCCGCAGACGTGGCCGAGGTCCCCATGGCTTTGGCGACAAGGTCGACCCGATGCCGTAGCACCGCATCCATCATGATGCTGCAGTGCGGGCAGAAATCAGGTATGTCCAGCGCAGTTTTTGCATGAAGCATTCCCAGGCAGACTGGACAGGCCTCGTGGGTGTCCGTCGCTGCGAGATAAAAACCACAGCCACTTGGGCAGGCGCGCGAGGTGGGGCTCGCCGCCGCGGTGGTCTTCCTTGGAAGTTTCGCTTTCCTCTTTCCCTTCTCCGGAGCCATTCTGTCCGAGACGAGGCGAGCGAGTCCTTCCAGAATTTTCTTTCTTCTTTCTTGAGATGTCTCCTCCGTCGTGTTGCTTTCGCTGGCCAGCCCGCTAGCTTGACTTAGCGAGGCAGCCTCCTTTTTTTTTTTTGATGGCGTAGTTAGCGCCGTCGCGAAGCAATCTGTAGAGAGAGGAGAGAAAACTTGGGGGTTAGGTGGAAAAATGCTGGACTAGGCTTGCTAGTCCAGCAGTACGCAGGAAATAATTCTCTGTGTGCTCTGTGTAGGGAGCGAGCTCACCTCGAATGAGCGATGGAAGCACCAGAGAAGTCCTGCGAAGAGGTAGTTCAGGTTTAAGCGAGGAAGATGGAGGGGCGCACGCCGCTTAAGTAGCCAGAGGGCGGGGCCTCTGGCACGGCGGTGACGCCCCTAGCCGTAAAGGCGTGAGTGTATTCCTTCAGGTAATCGTGCAGAGGCACAATTCCCATAGCAAGTATGTTGCACCGAGAGAACATGACTGAAAGGGAACTTATCTTGTGCTCACTTCATGTTAAAGCCTTGATGCCTGTGGTCCTCGACTCCTCTGAGAGAAACCCTGAGACCCTTGTGGACTTCCTCACCTGTCTCCTCTAGCATTTGTTACAGAACTATTACAAAGTATTTAAAGGGAAATTTAAGTACAAAGTACAAAAAGTACATAGGCAAACATTGTAAAGCTGCTGTCACACTGTTTCTTATTTTGCTACATATAGAAACATATCCAGAATCACCTATTGCTACAAATAAGGTCAAATGTTAAAATGAAGTGCACGTTCTGAAAAGTCTAGTCCTGTGAGCTTAATGCTTACGGTTTGTTCCCATGATGTGTGTCAGTGAATTGAAGGATGGAAAGTTACAGTATATTAGCAGGCTGAGGAGGGTACAATGTGCGTGGAGGAGACAACAAAATAATGTGCATGGTACACAGTTTAGCAAAGCACTGGATACAAAACATGGCCATAATTTTAAAAAAATTGTCCGTTTATAACACAGCCACATGAATCACTCTGCACTTGTTTGGTAACATAACAGAAAAGGTCTTGCTATTCATTAATTATATTGCTTTAGAAATTCTGAGCCACCAACTAGTCTGAACAACAACTGCAGCCTGGTGAAATATTAGGCCTGCTCAGGAATATCATGTGATTCCAGATATTTATTTCTAATTGATTATTGACCGGTGTAAACATGTAAACCTACAGCTGTGCACTCGGAAGCAAAGAGCAGCACTCGCCACATCTCATGTGAACACAGTACTGTATTAATATGGAGGATCTGATAATAGATTACAGTATTTAGATTAACAAGGACGTTGTCGCCCTGCACATTACCAGATTTTCACTGAACAGTAAACAGATATAACAGTCCATAATTTTTCACGGGGATCTCCCGGATCTGTGCCCTGAAGACCCACGATAAGTGAAAAACCACAAAGTGGGAATAATAGTACAAGTAGTAATATATTTTAGTATTCATATATATAAAGGCGTTTTAAACTCTTCACACTCTTGCAATATTCCAAACAATGTTTCTAAAGTCTAAACGCTCTAAAAGAGCACAGAATGTCATGATTTCAGCTCCCTGCCTCAGTTGCTCTCTCGGCCACGCCCACTTTTCTGCTCTGTATGGAGATCAGCTGATCAGCTGCAAGAGGAAGCTTCTGTCATGGCTGTGGGTTGCACATAGGTGCTAAATAATTTAAGATGCTTTATTTTAAATACAAAATCCATGCCGATTGTGTGGCTCATCCATCGATCAGCCATTGTGTGTCATGTCCAATCTTACTTTGAAAAACCGCGATAGAGCAAGTCCGCGATAAATGAACTGCGATGTAGCGAGGGACTACTGCACACTTATTTAGCACGAATGGCCGTGCAGATAAATGTTAGTGATTATGAGCCAATTTTGTCATGACTTCATTGCTGAATGATAGCTCGCCCTGATTGTATAGTGGTTAGTACTCTGCATTAGGCCACAGTAGCCCTGGTTCGAATCCGGATCACGGTAGGGAGGAATTCCTGGCATGGCTTGTGTGAATAATTTGTTCCAGTCAAAGCAGATGGCCGCTTTTCTTGAGCCTGGTTCTGCTGGAGGCTTCTTGTTTGTATTATGAGGGGGATTTTCCTTTCCACTGTTGCCTTTGTGCTAGCTCAGGATGGGAGACTGCGATGAAATGAAGACAACGGAAGACAACAGAATCTGCTGGCTCCCTCCCTTCCTTAGATAGAAAACTTTACTAATTGTCATTTATAATGTATATGAATGTTTTTGTTCAGTGCCCTGAGATAACTCCTTTTGTGATTTGGTATAAATAAACTGAATTGAACATGAATTTTAAAATTTCATTTCAAACCGGTTTTGTTGTATCTCTACCTGCAACAAGCTCCAAATGAAAGAGAGAAGTTTCATCTGATCATGTCTCCCTCTCTCAGATCCAGCTTTCTTTTGATTTTCTTTATTCCACCCTGCATCACTTTAGCCCAAACACATTCATTCCACTTCATTCAGAGCTCCTTCCTCTCTCCTCTTCCTCTCTTTCCTGTCTAGTGGCCCTTGTCTAAGTGCATACTTGTGCATCTCTGAGGCCCAGTGCGTTAGTGCCAGCTGACCTGAAGCCACCCACGACCAGTGGTCTGGCTAAAATTATATGGCAGGGTGATTTCTTTCATCTCCAAGCTGCACCTCCTTTTGTTTTACCTTGAAGATTTTTCCTCATTCCTTTATGATTACTGTCTTTGCTTCTTCTTTTGTTTCATTGTGTTTCCAGAAGAAAAACACCATTAAATGCAAGGTTTTCCCGGTTAGAGCAGATTTGCGATTTTAGCTAATGATTTTGAGGAAAATATAATTCTGTCACTGCACTTAACATACTACCTGCCATGGACATGCGGGCATCCCATTAGTTATACCTGCTGACTGAGGTAAATTAATAATGCAAAACATAAAGGCAAAAGCAAAGCAAACTGTAGAATCATTTAACAAAACTCATAGAAACCATGCATCATAAAAAAGAAAATGAATGAAACGCAAAACCAAAAACACAGCAGAACTAACAGTGACAACTAATATATGATAGTTCAAGAGAAATGTTGCCCACAAAAGAAATTTGACTATATGTAGTAGGGATGCACAATATTATCGGCAAATATTAGCGTTAAGGTTCATCAAAATAACTCACCGATATAAAAGACACTGACAAGTGACAGTGACAAGGATGCCTGTAGCATCAGCACAATGTGATGACATCTCACACGCCTATCTGATCTCCCGGTGGAGAGGAATAAGTCAAAATGTCGGTGGTGTGGGAGGTTTTTTTGTTGAGGATGTCAGAGTCCGAAGATTTTTGGACTAAGTTGAGCCTCGCTACATTGTCCCCAGTCAGAGATAGTTTTCAGACGTAGCCTTACTCGAGTTACAAGCCGTCATTTCTGACGTCATTGGCTACGTTCACACTGCAGGCAAAGCCGACCCAAATCCGATTTTTTTGCCCCATCTGACCCTTATCGGATTTTTTTATGACAGTCCGAACGCGACAAATCCGATGTTTTTCAAATCCGACCCAGGCCGTTTCAGTATGTGGTTTTAAATCGGATATATATCTGATGTTTTCAAAGCGACTGCAGTGTGAACGCTCATGTGACTTACGTGCTCCTACTCTGCATCCACACACCCCTCTGAACAGAGGGAGCCACAGCTCCAAAAATCGCCATCACTAAAAATTTTGCTCGTTTTCTTCTCAGTTTTCTTTTGCCTTTAATCATTTGGATGTTTAGCTTTCCCCGATTGGACAACAACTTCAAAATTACCGAACACACACTGAAAACTGTTGCGTCCATGTTTACTTCCGCAAACACAGGGTGCTGCGTGTCACGTCGCGTTCTGAGACACGTTTTCTTCTGCGCATGCGGGTCGCTTCTGCAATGTAGATCGTTCACAATGGAGTCTGATGCTGGTCGCATTTAAAATGTAGTGTGAACGTTCACACCAAAAGATCGGATAAAAAAAAAAAATCAGAATTGAGCATTAAGACCTGCAGTGTGAACGTAGCCATTGAGAGACTAACAGCTGATAGCACTTGGGTGAGTTTTACCACAGACATTTGGACGTCGTGTTAGCCCCGTTAGCATGATTAGTCTTACAGCACAATGGATAGACAAAAATCTTGAACTTAAAAAGGCTGTCCTTCATGCACAGGAGTGCAGAGGATCCCACACTGCAGTTAGGAACCTGGAACAAGCCTCCACAAGTGAGACAGCATCACAGGTGACTAATGCTAATAAATAACATTTAACACTTTTCATTTAAAATAAGTTAAAGTGCTATGCATATGGCTGTTACTGAATATACGGTATGTCACCAGCTCTTAGAGCTGTTGCACATTATTTTAAGGAAATAAGCCTAAATAAAAATATCAATAACAGCATCGGTTGTCGGCTAATTAAGTTTTAACATGTTGGCATATCGGTTATCGGCCAAAAATCCAATATCGTGCATCCCTAATATTTCTTCATATTCAACATTAAATTTTGAAGAAGTGGTCAGTGGACTTAACAATCCCTGCTGACTTTGACAGCAGCTTTTCATCCCAGCGCTGGAACCCCCAGACAGCTTTTGATTAACCACATCTGGTCCTGGCTCTTTATTGGGATTCATCATCGCAAACTCTTTGGTAATTAGAAAAATCGTCCTTCATGTCAAATCAAAAACATGACTGATGCCTAATTGTAATCACATGAGTGCATGTGTGTGCGTTTGTGTCTGTGTTGGACGCATACAATGGAAATATCTGATTAATGGCGCTCATCTCAGCCTCCCCTGGCTGTCCAAATGTAAACAGAAGACTCAACTGTTTGCTTGAAGTGTAATTAGTCAGCAGTGTCAGATTCTTCTTTCTCTCTCCTTTCCCGCTGCTTTGTCTCTTTGCTTGTCTTGTCAACAGAACAGATATGCACCGTTCTGTCAACAAGCCTGATAGTCAGCACTCGCAGAAAGGTTAAGATTTACATAAAATATAGCGATCTGCTCATACATACATCAGACCCAGTTTCCATTACTGCTTTTTTTCTTTTCATTTTTTGTGCCCCTGCCTTTATTATGTATACTCTGCAATGCAGTCTGTCACTCTTAATGTCTGCCATTCTCACATACAAATGCAAGAATGCATGCATGATGAAGCACATAGACGTATATGCAAACAGTCATCAACATTCCTCCTGCTGGAGCAGGTAGAAGGCAGAATGACGATCATCTGTCACATTTTCTTCCAGCGTAATAATATACAAACACAGCTTAATGACCACTCATAGCGCACACTGTCACAATGCAAGAATCTACTGAAAAATATGAAACATTGATTGGCACGGAGGAATGATGAGCCACGGTATTGGAACCAAAGGCAGATACACAACAGGATTTTTCTTTCCTGAGTTTTGGACTATAAGATCATCAGAGTTGTTGCCGTTTTGGTCAAACCTTAAATCGAACATTATGCACAATCTCATACAATATGATGTCTCACTCAGTATGTGCTGCCCATGACTCTCAGTTGCTGCTACATCAAATTTGAGCCTGAAATCTGTAAACCCAGTAGAATTATAGCCAATTTTGTGTTGGCTAATGTTGATTAGCTGTGACGTGTGATGCTCATCTTGAATTGGGTTGAGTCCAAAAGATAACCAGCTGTGAATGCACATTCAGTGATTGCTTCATTAAAATCCACTCAGTGGTTCAAAAGGTATTTTGGTAACAAACATACACATGAACAAAAACATTATTGTCCACCTTCTTCAGTGGAGAGTGATAAAAACGAGGTAAAATCAGTGAGCTAGCAGCATACGATACACAGCACAAAAAGGAAGAATATGGCTGCAAAAACAAGGAAATAAATATTTGGAGAAGTGTTGATGAGAAAATGTGAACAGGAACAGGAAACCCTATAGGCCTACAGAACCTCACTGACCTACAAAAGGTCAATGAACAAGGCCAGGCTTATTCTGGCAGCTCCTGATCATCCACTCCATGGTGAGTTCAGGTTGATTCCATCTGGACGCGGGTATCTGCTGCCGAGATGTAGAACGAACAAGCCTGAAAAACTCATTCATCCCTGTAGTGATCAGGCTTCTCAACAAACAATGATGATTTAATGGATTGTTATTTTAATGCAGGGGTCACCAACACGGTGCCCGCGGGCACCCGGGTGCCCCCAAGGACCATTCGAGGTGCCCGCGGACCTGTTCTACAAATAGCACAACTCACTACTAAGCTGCATTTAAAATTTCATTTTATTCAGTTGTTATTCTTTTTTTGTATTTACAGTATACTGTATATATTTTAAAATGTCCATCTTAATGGTTACGATGGTAAGAAGAAGTAACTTAATAACCCTATCAGTCTAAACTAATCCAACCCACAGGGAAACATAAAGTAACAAAACATTCATTATATTTATTTATATAGGTCAACTGGTGAGTGATGTTTTGTGTGCGATAGCTGTTCAAACTTGAGTTTTTACTCTGAGATCCTCTTTTCAATCTGCTGTACCACTCTGCTAAATTAGAGGTCACAGCCACAAGTTCTCCACTGTCCAACTGAGGCCTTGGTCTTCCAAATCTTCCCTATGTCCTTGTTCTGTCTGTGGTATTCCTTAAACTTATTTCTTTATATTAAAGTTAATGCTCAATAATCCAGGTAAAAAAAATCCATCAAAGTTAGGTCTGGTCCTCTGGACGGTTTCTTATGTTCTTTATACTTCATGTAACAGTCACGTGGGATTCTTGCATCATCACTGTCATCTTTTGTAGTTTGTCAACCACCATAATGGCCAATTAGTTAGAAGTACCATATTTTCCGCCTGATAGGTCGCACCTTTCTATAAGTCGCTTTGTCCAATTATTGTCAATAAATTGGAAAAATCCATAAACATGTTGCACCTTTATTTAAGTCGCATCTATTATGCGTCACCGCTATGCGACGCGTCAGCGCATCATTTGCCCTGCTGAAAATGGCGGCCACAGAAGCATGCACGGAAGGACTTTTAACAAGATTAACACGGTAAAAACAATTATTTGTCTGCTGAAAATTATAGCAAAGATGTGTCTTAGCTTAACCGTTCCTTAATAAATTCACGTAATGGTCAAATCTTCCGTGTGGTTTATGAACTATTTGCTAAAAAGTACAAGGAAAAAAAAACGAAGCTAACCGCGACACATTTACGTCTATAAAACATCAAATTTTATCTCAAATAACTCCAACAGCTAACAGTTTGTAAATGAACACCAAATAATTACTTTCTGTAAGTTTAAAGAAAATCCGCTGTGTGGTTTATGAGCTATATTGCTAACAAACACTGAGCTAACAGTGAAGTAACTAGTTCATACCTCCAGAGCAGGAGGCCGGGCTGCGACAGTGTGTGTCCGACCAAAGGAGGCCTCCGTCGGACACATGAGGCGGGAACGGTCAGTGTACCCTAGCGGCCGAAAGTGGTACTGCACCATTTTTTTGCCAAAATGAAAAACGGTCATATCTGAGCCAAAAATTGGTCTAAAAATATGGGGGGGAAAATCCATAAACAAGTCTCACCTCTCTATAAGTTGCAGGGCATGCAAATTAGGCATAAAACGGCGACTTATAGTCCGTAAAATACGGTAATTTATTTGTCAGTCTGGATGTGGAAGTTTTACAGTATTTGTCATTCTTCACCACCCTTGGTGGCGTCTTCCACTTTAACCATGAAACCTCCAGTCCATACTCAGCACAGATGTTCCTGTAGATAATTCCAGCCACTTGGTTATGGTGCATCTTACATCCTGCTGGACTGTCTCAGGGACATCCTTGCACAGCCTGCATCTAGAGTCCTGTCTGGTGTGGCAGAACTCAGTCACTCGTGCTGCCATGATTAGTGTCTCCGTACAGTCCAGCCTTATAGCCACTGGCAGGATTTCTTGATGTTAGTCATTTCCTCATCTGCCAGTGGTACATGCCGTGTTGGGACTTGATGCTTCCTCCTCTTCCTCCTTTTCCGCATTGCATTTCTTCTGCCTGAGACATTAATTTAGCAGTTCTACACTGGAGGCTGTTTCTCTGATGTACTCCAAGATTTTTGTTTTCTTCTGTATAATGGATCTGATGCTGGCACTAGTGCCCCGACTCCTTCCTTGTGCTCATGTACAATCGCGTGATAATACTTTTGGGTCAGCTTTGCCGCAGTGATTGATTTCTTATCTAATCTGACAGGTAGCAACAGTATGATAACAATCTGATTTTTGACTGTCTGTTTAAAAGAAAGTAAGTTTGATTCCTTAGCAGGAATTTCATTTTATATTATTTTCATTTCATTTTATTGATTCATTCATTTTATAATAAAAGACACAAAATAAAACAATTTAACACAGATAACAGAAAATTAAAATATAAAATTAAAGGTGGCAGATGAAGAAAAAATCTTATTATATCTGCCCCTTATTTTCTAACAAACAATTCAAACAAAAAAGTTCATTAAACTTTACAAAAAAACATATAACTCATTAACTCCCTTAATCACAAGAATTACTATTTAAACTCGTGTCTTTGTTAAACATATTTCCTTAACAATTTATCCTTGATATTTCTTTTAAATATAGGTATTGATTTAGCTTCTTTAATGTCAGTTTCCTCTTCGTTCCAAAACCTAACTCCCTGAAGTATTGCAATCCTTCCTTTCAAACTAGTGCATACCTAGGTTTAACAAACATATCAGTTCCCATGAGATTATAACAACTCAATCGTTTAACAAAATACATCTGAACATTCAAAGGCAATACATTATTATGAGCACTATACATCATTAACAAAATATTATAATCCACCAGATCGTAAAACATTCAGTAATTTCATCTGATAAAATAATATACTTGTTGGATGACGATAAGGTTTTCTGGTTATAATTCTTATAACTCTCTTCTGCAAAACAAAAATAGGTTTTGTAATTGATCTACACGCCTTACCCCAAACATGAATTTTAATTTGGTTCGTGAGCTTGAGTGGAGCTCGAGTGATAAATTGTACAAACAGCAGCAAATCTCTTTGTGCAGTTTCTTCTTCGTGCATCCAGGTTGCTCTCCTTCTGTGTAAGGTCTTTGTTTGTTGTGTTTTTGACAAGGGGTCCATAATTTCTTTGGTGTGTGATGTCAGAAACCAGAGAACGACCTTGTGACACAATAATTGTTGGTGTCGTAGTATTTCAAGTTGAATATGTTGCTTTCTGCTGATTTCTTTCATCCTGTCCACACAAGGAATAAACTACAAACAGTTTGAGATCTCCGAGTCAAGAATTTGCCTCGAATTACTGTGTATTACAAACTGAGTCAGTCATGGTCTTTAAAAGCTCCAAAATGCCTTGTGGTCACACTAAACGCAGCCCTTGTCAGCTTTCATTTGTTACTTAAAACATTTTCCTGTAATTATTTTAACATAGTGAAGGGATGCAAGGTTATTTTAAAAATCTTAGAGAGTTCAGGAAGCAACACCCAGGAAAACTGGAACTCTAACTTTGAGGCTCAAAACTGACCTCGTTTCCGTCAGTGAAAATTGTACTAAAGATTTCAGTTCTTTTCCGTGACTGAAAATCATAAATGATGAAATATTTGAAAATTCACAAAGAGATGCTCTATTCGAACAAAATGTTTTAGGGAAAGAAAAAAAAAAGATTACACTTAATTATATATAAAAAAAAGATTACAACGACCAATACATTTCTATCAAATGTCTTGCTGTTTTTGTTTTTTTTTTGCTCAAACTTATTCTGTTTTGCTGTTTCAACAAAAAGACTGGTTTAGTGGTATTAAAGGGATAGTCTGTTCAGTTTTGAAGGGATGTTCTACGAAAAAGGTAATATAAGCATGACATCAGTCATTGATCACAAACTATGAATAAAAGATCAGACGTCTTCCTCCAGGCTAAGCTTATCATATTGCTGCTTTAAAGGTAGAACCCAGGGGCAGGCTGAAGACAGGAGACTCCCAGGTAAAATAAGAAACTTAAGTTTATTTTACATAACAAAACAAAACGCTGATGGGGCAGCAAAAACTTACTTTCAGGGAGAATGACAGAGGAGCAGATCATGTAGCCTTAGGAGGACAATCCACAGACAAATGAGAAGACACGAAGGCGAAGAATGTATAGGAACCCTAACAAGGGGATGATCACAAACACCTGGGGGAGGATGATGAGACGCAGGTGACAGAAGCAGGAGCTGGGAGAGCAGGAACACACGAGGATCACTAAACACAAAATACACCCAGATCCTCATCCATCCATCCATCCATCTTCTTCCGCTTATCCGGGGTCGGGTCGCGGGGGTAGCAGCCTAAGTAGGGAGGCCCAGACTTCCCTCTCCCCAGCCACTTGGAGCAGCTCCTCCGGGGGAATCCCAAGGCGTTCCCAGGCCAGCCGAGAAACATAGTCCCTCCAGCGCGTCCTGGGTCTTCCTCTGGGTCTCCTCCCGGTGGGACGTGCCCGGAACACCTCACCAGGGAGGCGTCCAGGAGGCATCCTAACCAGATGCCCGAGCCACCTCAACTGGCTCCTCTCGATGTGGAGAAGCAGCGGCTCTACTCCGAGTCCCTCCCGGATGACTGAGCTTCTCACCCTATCTCTAAGGGAGAGTCCAGCCACCCTGCGGAGAAAACTCATTTCAGCCGCTTGTATCCGAGATCTTGTTCTTTCGGTCATAACCCAAAGCTCATGACCATAGATGAGGGTGGGAACGTAGATCGATCGGTAAATTGAGAGCTTTGCCTTTTGACTCAGCTCTCTCTTCACCACGACAGACCGGTACAGCGCCCGCTTCACTGCGGACGCTGCACCTATCCGCCTATCGATCTCACGCTCCAGTTTTCCCTCATTCGTGAACAAGATCCCGAGATACTTAAACTCCTCCACTTGGGGCAGGACCTCCTCCCCGACCCGGAGAGGGCATGCTACCCTTTTCCGGCTCAAGACCATGGCCTCGGATTTGGAGGAACTGATCCTCATCCCGGCCGCATCACACTCGGCTGCAAACCGCTCCAGTGAAAGTTGTAAATCACGAACTGATGAAGCCAGTAGGACCACATCATCTGCAAAAAACAGAGAAGCGATTCTAAGGTCACCAAAACGGATCCTCTCAACACCTTGGCTGCGCCTAGAAATTCTGTCCATAAAAGTTATGAACAGAATCGGTGACAAAGGGCAACCTTGGCGGAGTCCAACTCTCACCGGAAACGAGCCTGACTTACTGCCGGCAATGCGGACCAAGCTCTGACACCGGTCGTACAGGGACCTAACAGCCCTTATCAAAGGGCCTGGTACCCCATACTCCCGGAGTACCCCCCACAGAACCCCCCGAGGGACGCGGTCGAATGCCTTCTCCAAGTCCACAAAGCACATGTAAACTGGTTGGGCAAACTCCCACGCACCCTCCAGGACCCTGCTGAGGGTGTAGAGCTGGTCCAGTGTTCCACGACCAGGACGAAAACCACACTGCTCCTCCTGAATCCGAGGTTCGACTATCCGACGGACCCTCCTCTCCAGAACCCCTGAATAGACCTTACCAGGGAGGCTTAAGAGTGTGATCCCCCTATAGTTGGAACACACCCTACGGTCCCCCTTTTTAAATAGGGGAACCACCACCCCAGTCTGCCAATCCAAGGGAACTGCCCCCGATGTCCACGCGATATTGCAGAGTCGCGTAAGCCAACACAACCCTACAACATCCAGAGCCCTAAGGAACTCCGGGCGAATCTCATCCACCCCCGGAGCCTTGCCACCGCGGAGCTTTTTAACCACCTCGGCGACCTCAGCACCAGAGATCGGAGAACCCGACCCAAAGTCCCCAGGCTCTGCTTCCTCAGTGGAAGACGTGCCAGTAGGATTGAGGAGGTCTTCGAAGTATTCCGCCCACCGACTCACAACATCCCGAGTTGAGGTCAGCAGCACGCCACCTCCACCATAAATGGTGTTGGTCTCGTACCTCTTTCCCCCCCTGAGACGCCGGATGGTGGACCAGAATCGCCTCGAAGCCGTACGGAAGTCATTCTCCATGGCCTCTCCGAACTCCTCCCACGCCCGAGTTTTTGCCTCAGCAACCACCCGAGCCGCATGCCGCTTGGACTGCCGGTACCTATCAGCTGCTTCCGGGGTCCCACAAGCCAAAAAGGCCCAATAGGACTCCTTCTTCAGCCTGACAGCATCCCTCACTGCCGGTGTCCACCACCGGGTTCGAGGGTTGCCACCACGACAGGCACCAACAACCTTGCGGCCACAGCTCCGATAAGCTGCCTCGACAATAGAGGCGCGGAACACGGCCCACTCGGACTCCATGTCCCCCGCCTCCCTTGGAACGTGTTCAAAGCTCTCCCGGAGGTGGGAGTTAAAGCTCCGTCTTACGGGAGACTCTGCCAGACGTTCCCAGCAGACCCTCACAATACGTTTGGGTCTGCCAGGTCTGACCGGCATCCTCCCCCACCATCGGAGCCAACTCACCACCAGGTAGTGGTCAGTTGACAGCTCCGCCCCTCTCCTCACCCGAGTGTCCAAGACATGCGGCCGCAGATCAGATGAGACGACAACAAAGTCGATCATCGAACTGCGACCTAGGGTGTCCTGGTGCCAAGAGCACATATGGACACCCTTATGCTTAAACATGGTGTTCGTTATGGACAATCCATGACGAGCACAGAAGTCCAATAACAGAACACCACTCTGGTTCAGATCAGGGGGGCCGTTCCTCCCAACCACACCCCTCCAGGTCTCACTGTCATTGCCCACGTGAGCGTTGAAGTCCCCCAGTAGAACAAGGGAGTCCCCAGGAGGCGCACTCTCCAATACCCCCTCCAAGGACTCCAAAAAGGGTGGGTAGTCTGAGCTGCCGTTTGGTGCATAGGCACAAACAACAGTCAGAGCCCGTCCCCCCACACGTAGGCGAAGGGAGGCTACCCTCTCGTTCACCGGGGTGAACCCCAACGTACAGGCACCAAGATGGGGGGCAACCAGTATGCCCACTCCTGCTCGGCGCCTCTCACCAGGGGCAACTCCAGAGTGGAAGAGTGTCCAACCCCTCTCAAGGAAACTGGTTCCAGAGCCAGAGCCATGCGTTGAGGTGAGTCCGACTATTTCTAGTCGGAACCTCTCAACCTCACACACTAGCTCAGGCTCCTTCCCCACCAGAGAGGTGACATTCCATGTCCCAATGGCCAGCTTCTGTAGCCGAGGATCAGACCGCCAGGGTCCCCGCCCTCGGCCACCACCCATCTCACATTGCACCCGACCCCTTTGGCCCCTCCCACAGGTGGTGAGCCCATGGGAAGATCCTCTCAAAGCTAATAGCTAGCCAATGAAGGGTTTTTTAATTGTTGTTTTAAGAAAATAATTTTTTTTCTTTCAAACCAGCCATTGGAAGAGCATTTTCTGTGTATGATTGCCCTATTGATCATTTATTGGTAACTGCTTTGCCAGAAAGGTTGGGGTCCATGTTAGCAACGACCTCCTCCAGCGCTGTGAAAGGGATTGTCCAATCCTCACTGAAGAACATCCTTGTCTGATAACCGGATTATTTCTTTAATCAGCAGGTGGAAAATGAACTTAAAGGTGATCCTCTGTAGAAACCCCCTGCTGAGGGAGCTGCCGAAAGATGAAGACATCGAGGATAAAACAACTTTTCTCAACAGTGTCTTACTGGTGTGAAAAAAGACTACCGGTAAATTAGCAAATATTAAATCAAGGTCAAGGTCAAGGATGTTATTTTGGTCATTCACACCACATGTGGTACATGTGGTGGAACGAAACTATGTACACAGGGTTCCACATCCAGCATACATCCAGCAACTTGAACTAGATCAGCAGCATGAGATCAGCAGCATGGATCACCAGCAGCACATATCAACAACCAAGTGGCATTACAGTGATGTTTTACATTAAAAATGTGTACGAAGAATAAAACAATTAAAGGTGTTGTGACATGATGCTAAAATATAGAAATCTTTAGAAAGAGGAGCTACTCAGCTTTGATTTTTTGTACACAAATGCGTCAAATAATTAATATATAAAAGTATTTTTAAATAAAATAGTTCTCTGCAGTGTGTCGCAGTTTTCGGGTGGAGAAAGGAGGGGTCAAACGCCGACGCATTTTTATGTTGCAATGTAATGAACGCACATTGTCAATAACAAATTGCAGTGAATATATAAACCGAGGAATTAAAAAAATGTGTGTAAAATAAATGTCAAATTTTTGTCATCTGTGTATGTTCCCATACTTGACAGACGAAATTGGTCTCTGCATTTAACCCAACCACCACCAGGTGGTGCAGTGAGCAGCCGTAGTCAGCGCCCAGGGAGCTGGGGAAATAGATGTGCACTCATAGACACCCCAAGGTGTGCCGTGGCCGGGGTTCGAACCTGGGTCCTTCGGATCCCAAGTCCGATTCCCCTGCCACTACACCATCTTAGCCCCTATAAGCAATTTAAGTGAAGATTTGAGCGATTTGTCTTCAGTTTGGGAAGCCGAAGTTAGTTCGAGTGATGAACAAGAAACAGCTGGTTCTAATAAAGGTCAGCACCTGTATTTATTTGAGTCTTACCGTTCAGAAGTGAGGGGGGCAGCTTTGTTTATTCCATTCTTGACTAAGTTTTTCATCTTTTGGGAAAGTGCAAAGGCTCACTTGTTCACTGATGATATTAGAACACCCAAATGCGACACAACGTACCGGCATTTTTCAATTTATACAAAAAAAAGGTGATCTTGAACACATTGACACTGCGCGCTAATAGCAGCCCGCAGGCTCGACTTCAGGTCTCTACGTCACAGACGTCGCATGCGTAAGTACCCGGATGTCCCGTGACGAAACACGGCGCCAATTTTAAAATCACCTTTGAAACAAATTTTCATTGATTTATCATTTTGCTTGTAAAAACGAACATAGTTGAATGATACAACATATATACGTTGTGCCACTTTATACATAGTTCCAAAATCATGTCACACCACTTTTAATAAATGATAATAAAAACAAATACATTTTGGTGTCTTGATGCTGTTGAATGCATTTGTACACCAGGAGTTAAGTAAACTTTTGGACGGACTTAACACTCCTATCAAGCAGACTGAGCCGTTTGAAACTTTGACACATGCATTTTTATAATAATAATGAAACTTTGACACATGCATTTTTATAATAATAATAATAATAATAATAATAATAATAATAATAATAATAATAATAATAATAATACTTTTATTTGAAAGCGCCTTTCAGTACACCCAAGGACACTTAAACAAACACAGTTCAAACATCAGCGGTAACAAATTGAAATATAAAATACATAAAGAATATAAAATACAAAAGAATATCAAATACATTTAGTAAAGTTAATGATAAGCTAGTCTAAAGAGGTGTGTTTTCAGGACAGTCTTGAACAGAGAAAGGGAGGTGGTGTTCCGAAGGTCTGGTGGTAGAGCGTTCCAGAGGTGAGGGGCAGAGCAGGTGAAGGCCCTGCTCCCCATGGTGGAGAGGCGGGCAGAGGGTACATGGAGGTGTAGTGAAGAGGAGGATCTGAGAGAGCGTGATGGGATGGAGATTTGTAGGAGGTCAGATAGATAAGGAGGGGCAAGGTTGTGGATAGCTTTGAACGTGAGGAGTAGAATTTTGAAGATGATGCGTGATTTAACCGGGAGCCAGTGGAGCTGCTGCAGGACAGGAGTGATGTGGTTATAGTAGGAGGTTTGAGTGATGACACGGGCAGCTGAGTTCTGGACCATCTGTAACTTGTGGAGAGATTTGTTGGGGAGGCCATAGAGAAGGGAGTTGCAGTAATCGATACGGGAAGTCACAAGACTGTGCACAAGGATGGCTGTGGAGCGGGGTGTGAGAGAAGGATGGAGACGGTTAATATTACGGAGGTGGAAATAGGCAGACCGAGTAACATTGTTGATGTGTGAAGTGAAGGAGAGAGTGGTGTCGAGGATGACACTGAGACTCTTGACCTGAGGGGAGGGGGATAGCAGAGAGTTGTTAAGGGGGACGAGAAGATATTATGATTTTGAAATAGAGTTTTTGGTACCAACAAGAATGATTTCTGTTTTGTTACTGTTTAGTTGAAGGAAATTGTTAGAAAACCAGTGATTTAGCTCAATGAGACAGTCGGTGAGGATGGAGGGTGGGTGGGTGGAGTTTGGTTTTGACAAGTAAAGCTGTGTGTCATCAGCATAACAGTGAAAATGGACACCGTATTTCCGGAAGATGTGACCTAGAGGTAGGAGGTAAATGATGAAGAGGAGGGGTCCGAGGACAGAGCCTTGGGGGACACCCGTGGAGACGGGGGAGGACTGGGAATGGAAGGATTTAATCTGAATGAATTGAGTGCGGTCGGAGAGACAAGAGTTGAACCAGTCTAACGGAGTACCTGAGATGCCAATGGAGGTTAGTCTGCTGAGGAGGATAGAATGACAGATGGTGTCGAAGGCAGAGCTTAGATCAAGAATAATGAGGATGGACAGAAGACCAGAGTCAGCAGCA
>JBBPBX010057103.1:12114-22546 GCA_038048925.1 Garcialebias charrua | reverse complement strand
AGTTTGGGCGCAAAAGTTTCATTATACAGAGTCAAATACCTGAACAGTATTGGATCGGGAAAGTATCGGTCGATACTGAGTTAATAAGTATCGGTATCGGATCGGAAGTGAGAAATGTGGATTGGTGCATCCCTATTGTAAAGTGACAGCAATGAGTCCAGATCTAAATCCCTTTGAACGTCTGTGGAGCGAGGGAGAAGACACCCTTCAAATATGAGACCTGGACCTGTTTTCTAAAGAAGAGTGGTCCAGAATTCCAGTTGAGGCATTTTAGAAGCTTCTTGATGGTTACAAGAAGTGATTGATTTCAGTTCTATTTACAAAAGGTGTGCAGCCAAATATTAAGAATTAATGATAATAATTTTGTCCGGCCCATTTTTGAAGATTTGAGTGAAATCCCTGAGGCTCAGTGGGATTAACATGTACGAATAAAGATTGAATGAATGAAAAAAATTATTGGCTTTTTCTTTGTTTTTTGTTGTTGTTCCAATCCACACAAAGGAAATAAACATGTGTGTAACGAAACATGTAATTGCAATAATTTTCTGGGAGAATTTCAGTGGTGTCAACACTTTGAGCCATGATGACTGTAAACTTATAACGCATTTGCAATTGGGAATCTCTTTGACACCTCACATTTGGATTTAAATATAATTTAGATAGGTTTAGAAAATTATTATTGATGCCTCTTGAATATCTTTGATTCATGAGTTTGTAAGTAAAACACCAGGAGACAGCAGGTAAGCTTTTATTTATCTGAAACATTATTAAACTGAAATATAGATGAATAACTTTTAATTCACAAATTCAAAGACTGGTTTATTTTAATTAACCTGAACTGTGTTTTAAAGACACAGACTTTTGTATTTACAGTTAATAAAATGTTTACAATAACTTATTATTAAATCCTTTTAATCGCAGGTCACTGTCCAACAGTCAGCATAGATCAGATCGTAGAAATTTAAAACAGTTGGGAAATCACAATGAGCACTGTGATTATCACTGGAAATTAACGCACAAATCAAAGGTGTCAAAATCAGACCTAAAAGCACTCATTTTACAACTTCAGCTATGACAGACAGTATTTTATGAAAAGCAGATGAAAGAGATGTGCACGTGGCTGCACAGCATCATGGTTCTACAGGAGCTGCAGCTCTGAGATGAACCAAACCCTGCGGTCATTACTCTCTTCAAGTGCCAGTGCTGATTACCTCGAGCAGAACTGACTTTAGACACTGGAAAATCAAATCGGAATCAATCATCTCAGCAATGCGATGCATCTAAAATTGTTAAGCACTGGGAGTTTGCAAGCATGTTTGGTGACATTCGCTCAACAGAATTGCCAATTTTTGTAAAACTCGCTCATAATGTGCCACCGTGATGAAACCTGGGAGTCGTGTCCCGGCTGAACAGGATGACGAGCTTACCAGAAAATGATGCAAGACACAACCTTGACCCGTGGGAAAGAGTACAAAGGCAACAAAATAAATATTAAACACTATTTAATCTTCCCTCAAAAGTGTTCCTCAAATTGTGAAGTTCTCGTGACGATGGTGATTAAGGAGTTGCTGCTGGCTCTTCCATTGCTGCCTTATTTTTAGAACTACGTATGCTAGATTTTAAATACCCGTATTTTCCGGTGTATAGGTCGCACCTTTTTATGTTTTTTTTTCAAGGCCTGCGACCTATACACCGGTGAAACCTAGATGTGGCTTGTTATCACTTTCGGCGAAACAAATTTTTAAATCCAGCTCATTTCACAATTACGTTCATTTATGAAGGAAAAGTTCAGCTCAGACACATTTGCTATAATTTTTATCAAACAAATAATTGTTTTTAAGTGTTAATCTTCTTAAAAGCCTTGCTGTGCGCTCTTGTGGCAGACATTTGCAGCAGAGCTAAACGTAGGTGTGACCTATCTAGGGATTTTTCCAATTCTTTGGCAATAATTGGATGGTGCGACCTATACACAGGTGCAACCTATACACAGGAAAATACGGTATTTACAGGAGCCTTTCAGAAAAGTGTCACACAACATTGTGACTGACTGTGTCACAGCGTGTTCGCGAGTTGGGTTAGGGTGTAGGCAACAGTTTTGTACTGACTTTAAAGGCCCACAACCTGAGCACGAAGCCTCTATCACAGGGGTCACCAACCTTTTTGAAACTGAGAGCTACTTTGTGGGTACGGAGTCATACAAAGGGCACCAGTTTGATAAACTCTTTGGAAATAACAAAGCGTAAATTGGAAAAAAATGTATAATAAACATTTTTTTAAGAACATATTTTTAAGATAGACATTATAAAATATATATCAATACAAAAAAGAACAACAACTGAATTTGAGTTATTGCTTTTGAAAACTTTAATTCCTCTATTTTCTGGATGTAAATCACTTTTTTCAGATGATTGTTTCCTCTGGTATCAGATGCTGTGCAGCTGGAAGGATTTTTACTGAAACCTTTTTACTTAGGGGCATTTGTCATGATGCCTAACCATGGCAACAAGGTGTTTATAACAACCAGGAGCAGTTGATTAACGTCTCAAAAGCTCACATATCTCAACTACACCCCCAAATCCCAAATGAGTTGAAAAGGAGGTGCAGCGGACCATTTCCCACCAACCTGGTGGCGGTGCTCGAGTACCTGACCGCCAAAATCCTAGAGCTGGTGGAAAAATCTGCTCGTCGTGACATTGCGAGGACCGGGATCATCCTCCAGCACCTTCAGCTGTCTGTCCGTGGCAACGAGAAGCTCAGCACACTGCTGGGAGGAGTGACCATCGCTCAGGGAGGAATTCTGCCCAGCATTAGGGCAGTTCTGCTGCCCAGGAGGACCAAGAGGCCCTGCTGGATCTGACAGCAAGCTGGATCTGGGTGGACGGATCAGTATCTGTTGGCCAGATTTTTTGGATTTGCTGCAGAAATCCTACCTGCCCACACCTAGAATCATCTATAACTCTTGAATGAAACCAGGATGATGAGCTATGACAACACTTGGTTTCCATTTGGGATCAATAAATTGTTTTTTTAAATTGAATTGAATGACATCTTCTTTATGAGCTGCAACACCGTGTGGTCAGAGTAGCCATCCCAATGCAACAACCCTCCTTTAGTTTAAATACAACTGATCCAGTGTGTTGTACAAATGCCACATACAGTGGGCATTCCTGGACAACCCACACAGGAAGTGATGTAAACCCAGACCACATGTACATCTTAGAGTCAATTACACCCCCTTCCCCTGACTGTGGTGTCCTCTGAAGTAGGGCTTTAACAGATTACTCGAGTAATCGACACATCGATTACTTGGACCTCTATTGAGTTTTTAAATTTCACATAGAGTAGTCGTAGTGACGTCATCACGTCGCAGTTACAGAACAGAAAATGAATCAACTTCCTGTTTGAAAGCGCGTTGCAAATCTGTGTTATCCCATATTCTGTGACCACCGTATATTGTGAACGTAGGGGGTGAAGTTGCATGCACTGTTGCAGGTCACAGAATGTGGTTTAACACCGAGTCCAATCGACCGAACCAGAACCAGCTTCCTCTGACCTTGTTTCACAAACAAAAAAGCAAAAAATGTGAATCTCTAAACCTATAAAAAAAAACTATAAACATATTAATCTTTAAAAGTAGACCTAATGCGCAGCACCGCTGGCGGTGCGGGTGGTCGACTGCCCCACTGTTTTTGTTTTTGTTTTTGACTTGCTGCACGTTTCTTTCACTTTTGCAGCTTAATAATAACAAATACCGTATTTTCCGGTGTATAGGTCGCACCTTTTTATGTTTTTTTTTCAAGGCCTGCGTCTGCTCTTTGTGGACTTCACATCTGCCTTCAACACCATGATCCCCCAAACTCTGATAGACAAACTATCCACACTTGGACTAAGCCCCTCCATTTGTAACTGGGTACTAGACTTCTTAACAGACAGACCACAGTCCGTGAAGATCCACAACTTCTCCTCCTCCACCATAACCCTCAGCACTGGCTCTCCTCAAGGATGTGTGCTGAGCCCCCTTCTGTTCACTCTGCTCACATATGATTGTACAGCCACACTTCCAGGCTGTCATATTGTTAAGTTTGCAGATGATACAGCGGTGGTGGGATGCATCACAAACAATGATGAGTCCAGCTACAGACAGGAGGTGGAACACCTGGAGAGCTGGTGCAAAGAGAATAATCTTCACATGAATGTGAAGAAGACAAAGGAGATGATTGTGGACTTCAGAAGGAATAAACACACCCACGCCCCACTGAAAATAGGTGGATCTGCAGTGGAAGTGGTCTCCAGCTACAAATACTTGGGTGTACACTTGAATGATAACCTCAGCTGGAGCAACAACACCACCAGCCTGATCAAGAAAGGTCATCAGAGACTCTACTTCCTCAGACGACTGAGACGTGCTGGTCTGAGCAGCCCAGTTCTCACCTCGTTCTACAGGTGTGCAGTGGAGAGCATCCTGTGCTCCAGCATCAACGTGTGGCATGGAGGCTGCACAGTTGCAGAGAGGAAAGCTCTACAGAGAGTGGTGAAGGCTGCACAGAAGTCTGTTGGAGTCAGTCTCCCCACCATCACAGACATTTACACCTCCAGATGCAGGAAAAGAGCCACCTGCATCATGAAAGACCTCACTCACCCAGCACACTCACTCTTTGCCCCACTCCCCTCAGGACGGAGGTTGAGGAGCATCAAATGTAGAACCACTAGACTGAGGAACAGCTTCTACCCTGAGGCTGTTAGACTCATGAATGAATAAATAAAAATAAAATAAAAATAAACACTGCAAAATATCACATCATGCTGATGCTGATCTGTTTTCTTGTTGCTGTGTTCATCTGTGACCATCTGCTCATACAGACTCATGTTCGTGCTGCTGTTTATAATGATGTTTTTCCACTATATTAGGGCTTAGTGTATTACTAGTTGATGTTTTTCTTAGTTAATTCTAGATGTTATTACTGTTTTTCTCTTGCATTTGTTGTTGGATGTAACTGGGACCCCGTGTACATAATCTCGTTTTCATCACATGTACCACATGCGGTGCAAATGACAATAAAGACTCTCTGACTCTGACTCTATAAACCGGTGCGACCTATTTATGGCTTGTTATCACTTTCGACGAAACAAATTTTTAAATCCAGCTCATTTCACAATTACGTTCATTTATTAAGGAAAAGTTCAGCTCAGACATATATTTGCTATAATTTTTATCAAACAAATAATTGTTTTTAAGTGTTAATCTTCTTTAAAGCCTTGCTGTGCGCTCCTGTGGCAGACATTTGCAGCAGAGCTAAACGTAGGTGCGACCTATCTAGGGATTTTTCCAATCTATTGGTGAAGATTGGACAATGCGACCTATACAGAGGTGCGACCTGTACTCCGAAAAATACTGTAGTTTTGGTTTTCCTGCGACTTATCTGCAGTATGATAAATGGTAGTCCAGCATAATAAACACGCCTAATGTTTTTTTTTGTAAATAATAAATGGCGTCGTTTTGCGTTTTTATTTTTTTGTATCTTAAGATCCTATGACATCATCATCTACTCGAGTTCTACTCGAGCTTTATTATGTTAATGTCGAGTTAAAAAAATTATGTACTCTTTCATCCCCTACTCTGAAGTGTGCAGAGTTGCCCACTGAGGACTTTCACTGCCAGATTAATCACTTCCAAGCATTCAGGTGTTTCTCCAACACAACTACAACCCTCATGTCCCTCTCTTGCAGGTGGTCATTAGTGGGAGGAGCCAGTGGAAAAGAGAAACCAAAGTCTGCACTTCAGTGAACTTGATCAAAGCGTGCAAGAACCCTGAGGAGCTTGGTGTGTAGTAACCTGAATTTAAAAATAACGTTCTACTTGTTTCAGAGAAGTGGCTAAATGTGTTGGAAGAGACTTTTCCTGTTCAGGTCTTCGGTAATTTGATTTCACTGTTTCAAACTAGAGTCATGTAAAAAAGATTGTTAGTAAATCACAATTAAACAAAATGCTGATTCAAACTAGGTCTCAGTCTTTAGATGAACAACATGACATTATTTACACAAAGCCACATGTTATCTGTCGTTTAAATCAAAAAAGGCGTTCAATACAAGATCAACTGGACTTTATTTGTAACAGAAGACGTTTCGCTCATCATCCGATAAGCTTTCTCAATTCTTTGAAGACTGTGAGAGGGAGAGAGAAGTTATAAGCAAGCTGGGCCACTGATACACACCAAACTAGGTAAATTGGAAGCTAACACACACACATATTTGGGATAACACGTGCCTGTGACCCATTCAAAGTTCAGTGTGTGAAAAAGCAGAGCTTACAGAAAGCACACACACATCCTACTGTATGTAAATTGACAAAAAACACACTTCCCACATTGATACCAGTGACCTGTCAAAGTCTTTGTTAATCTAATTCACAAGTGAGGCTCCTCTGTTCTCATCAGGTGGGATGCGTCTTGGAAAACAGCTGCAGGTCCGCACCATAAGTTTTAGAAAGTTGAAATCTGACAAAACCAGACTGTGTGCACGTGGATTTGCAACAGGAGTCACGCACCAACATATGTTGGTTGCAAGCTGAGGTAACACATACATGTAAATTGACAGATCACACCTTAACAGTAGGGGGTTCCCTTGAAGTCTCTGACAGAAGACACACAAATGTATGTAAATTGACAAAAACACCTCACAGCCCAACAACAGAGGTAAAAAAAATAATTGCTAGTCTAATTCATAGACAAGACACCTCTATTCCCATCCGGTGTAAAACGCTTGGGAATCAGCCCCAAAACTGAGTTATAAGTCTTGGAAAGTTGAAATCTCAGGCCTCCTCCTCTGTTAAGAGAAGGTTTTTCTCTCTTAACATAAACAGCTTCCTTCACACCTCTCTCAAACCATCTGTGCTCTCTGTCCAAGATTTGCACATTTTGGTCATCAAAAGAGTGTCCCTTGTCCGTGAGGTGGAGGTGAACAGCTGAGTTTTGTCCAGAGGAGGAGGGTCTCCTGTGCTGGGACATTCTTCTGTGGATAGGCTGCTTCGTTTCCCCAATGTAACGGTCTGGGCAGTCCTCACTGCACTGGACTGCGTACACAACCCCACTCTGTTTGTGTGTGGGGGTTCTGTCCTTCGGATGTACCAGCCTCTCTCTGAGAGTCCTGCTAGGTTTGAAGTGTACTGGGATGTTGCGTTTGTTGAAAATCCTTCTGAAATTCTCTGAGACTCAACATATGTTGGAGCGTGACTCCTGTTGCAAATCCACGTGCACACAGTCTGGTTTTGTCAGATTTCAACTTTCTAAAACTTATGGTGCGGACCTGCAGCTGTTTTCCAAGACGCATCCCACCTGATGAGAACAGAGGAGCCTCACTTGTGAATTAGATTAACAAAGACTTTGACAGGTCACTGGTATCAATGTGGGAAGTGTGTTTTTTGTCAATTTACATACAGTAGGATGTGTGTGTGCTTTCTGTAAGCTCTGCTTTTTCACACACTGAACTTTGAATGGGTCACAGGCACGTGTTATCCCAAATATGTGTGTGTGTTAGCTTCCAATTTACCTAGTTTGGTGTGTATCAGTGGCCCAGCTTGCTTATAACTTCTCTCTCCCTCTCACAGTCTTCAAAGAATTGAGAAAGCTTATCGGATGATGAGCGAAACGTCTTCTGTTACAAATAAAGTCCAGTTGATCTTGTATTGAACGCCTTTTTTGATTTATCATGTCCTGGACGACTGAGAATCTTCACCAGCATATCTGTCGTTTAGTGTTTTACATTTGCCTGAATCACTTTCAGACGCGAAGATGGAGTGCCTGCAGCTCTCCCTGACCGAGGTCCTCAAGAGGCAAAACTGTAAGAGCAAGAAGGGCTACAACCAGGTGAGCTGCAGACACAACAGGGGGTTTGTGGTTTGAGCAGCGCCACGCCGTCGCGCTACACAAACAACGTAGCTGCACGTCGCCTTCAAAGACCCTGACCTCAATATGTCCTCGGCTGCGTCTCAGGCTTCCGGATGAATTTTTCGTCTCACGGTGCAAACGCGAATGAGAGCAGCTTTACTTTTTCACATGACCTTCTTGATGAGGGGGAGAGAAGAAGAAAAAAAAACGCCACACAACACACAGGAAACACTTGCATTTGTTTTGCTTGTGTGCTTCGGCACAACTATTTGTTCAACACTAGAGCTCGCTGTGTCGAGGCTTTCTGAAGAGGTGTTGTATGACGTCAGTTTTTACAAAGTCAGCAGAACACCGACCTGTTTAAAATCACCACGATTCAGTTTCCTCAGGTCAGGGATAATCAACTAGTGGCCCAGGGGCCACATCCGGCCCACGGGTGAACTAAATCTGGCCCACCTGGGTTCATTTGAAGGGAAAAAAAAAGATTTCATGTAAGGTAAATAAAATAATCTGAGATAAACATCTTCAAAACCTGCTTGATCAGATTTGTGTCAGAGTTGATCCTATCAGATGATTTATGACAGCACAGTGCGTTTCAGTCAGGCTTAGTGCATTTAGTTTTAGGGAGCAGCTGTGGATGAGTGGTTATAGCAGTCGTCCTCCAATGCAAGAGTTGGGGGGTTCGATTCAACCGACAGTCATATGCCAAAGTGTCCCTGGGCAACACGGTGAACCNACCATCTTGGCTACAGCAAACTGGTTGGTCCACATAAGTTGCTTACTTGGTGGGTTAACTTCAGTGTGCTTTGGACTACTCTGACTGAGGAAGCCCTCTGGAGTGAGGGTGAAACGTTTCTGCTAAAAAGAAACTGTCCAGATGAACTGATTGAGAATGAGCGGATTTGATACCTGGACTATTGAGAATTAACTTTCTTGTCTTGAACCACTTTGGACATGTCTGCCTGCCTGGGAGGAGTCGACGAGGGACACGCCCCCAGAAACCATCTTGGCTACAGCAAACTGGTTGGTCCACATAAGTTGCTTACTTGGTGGGTTAACTTCAGTGTGCTTTGGACTACTCTGACTGAGGAAGCCCTCTGGAGTGAGGGTGAAACGTTTCTGCTAAAAAGAAACTGTCCAGATGAACTGATTGAGAATGAGCGGATATACATCATTGTATTTACGATAGCAGGGTTTCTGCTTTTTGGCACTGGCGGATACCTATTATCGACTATTAAGGAAGACGGCGGCGGGTGTTTGGGCCATGGAAAAACTACCGATCTTATCTGAAGGATTAATTCGTGCTTCGAGCTCTCCGACTCAGCTGATTTACGAGCTCAACAATAAGCTAGAAGTGATTTATGAGAATAGTAGGCCACTTGCAGCTTCTGGAACTCGCCAGCATGTTGGAATTGATCTCGGAGAAGGCTTATAAGTACAGACAAGCGGAAAGCCCACAAATCTGGCCGTTTTGGATCATGAGAGTACCAGCAGAACTCAAGGCTGATGAGAAAAACAGTCTGCCTGCACTAAAACAACTGTGGCTTATCTGAGCCTCCCCATTTGACCTTGAAGGGACCAACTTATCATATGGGGATGTGTAAACCAAAAAAGCTCTGCTCTGATTGTAGTGTAAAGAGCTCCGAGTATATTGATAAGATAGAAAGGCGAAACATAAGTGCAGTCCACTTACCATTTACCATTAGTCCAGCTGCCAATAAATTCATCTAAAATATAACTAGAGTTTAAATTGTAAATAAAAGTAGAGTAATGACGATATTTACCGGTTGTTTCGACCTCAAGCTGCCAGCTTTCAGTAACTGTGGCCCCCTGAGCAATTTAGCTGAACATCTCTGCTTTAGATGAACACCGTCAACAGTCTGTGATATTAAAAATGATCTTTTTAGAAGAAATTATTCATGCATTTACTAAATGTAAAAAAATTGTTTGACTCACCTTTACAGCAGCTGAATGTAATGGAGGTGAAGGTGGACAAAGTGCAGGTCAGCGGCACCGGAAACACAACCTTTGCTGTGTGTTTGGACCAGGATGAGAAGAAGATACTACAAAGTGTCAAAAGGTATGAGATCAAGACAGGTTTGTAGAGACACTGAAAAGAAATGTCTCCTTTAAAAAAAGGCAAAAGCTATAAACAGCTCAGATCCTATCGGTTGTAAAAACTTATTGGAATGACCTCAGAGTACGACGCTAATAGCTGGTCTAAACAGAACTAAGACCAAAAGGGATTGCTGCTATGTTGAAATAATTCAATTTATAAAATCTAATCTGGTCTGTCTGTTTATTGGCCAATCTGTGTTCCTACCCTCACATCTGGGAAGTGACTGAAAGAACAAAATCACAGATCCAGGCGGTCAAAATGAGTTTTCTCTGCAGGGTGACTGGACTCTCAATCCCTCAGAGATGGGGTGAAGAGTTCCTGACTCCTGAACAAACGGGAGAGGATGGATGGAAGGAACATTTAATAATAATAAAGTGCTATGTGTTGTCATCATTGTATGTTCCATACAATGGTGAAATTGGTCACACCT
>JBBPBX010057103.1:0-12107 GCA_038048925.1 Garcialebias charrua | reverse complement strand
AGTTCCTGACTCCTGAACAAACGGGAGAGGATGGATGGAAGGAACAATAATAAAGTGCTATGTGTTGTCATCATTGTATGTTCCATACAATGGTGAAATTGGTCACACCTGGGAGACACTCAGGTGGAGTGGTGGGCAGCTATTGAAAGCGCCCGGGGAGTAGTAGGGGATGGGGTGTCCTGCTCAGAGACACCACGACATGTGCAATGACTGGGGATTGAACCTGGGACTTTCAGGTCTCGAGTAGGCTGCCCTGCCTCTACCCCATCTCTTAGTCAAGTCAACTTTATTTATAAAGCACATTTAACACAGCAGCTAAGTGCTTAACAATAGAAATCAATGGGTGTTTAAAAGAAATAAAAATAATGGTAGTAATGAAAATTAATTAGAAGCATAAAAAGAAAACATAATGCAGAGCAATAAAACACTAAATAAAGTCACACTGTGTAAAAATCCAGTGAAAACAGGTGTTTTTAGCAGAGATTTCAAAACAGGAAGTCAAGTGGCCTGTCTAATGTTGGGGGGCAGATTGTTCCAAAGTTTGTGGCCCACGACTGAAAAAGCCGCATCTCCTCTGAGCTTCAATCTTGTTTTTGGAACAACCGAAAGCAGTACGTACAGGGAGCCAGTGAAGGGAGGACAAAACTGGTGAAACATGATTTGATACATAAAAAAAAGGTTTTAAGCTCAATCAGGCAGGTAGATGACAACAAAAAGTTTAAATAGTGGCAGCTGGACCAGTTTATTTAAGTGAGAATAGTTTTGTCCCCCATCCAGAGGACTTCATCAGTCTACTGCCTAACCAGGTCTGTCCCATAGGTAGCCTTCAACTGCAATGTTTATTGATATGGTTTTAATTAGGACTTTCACAATAACAAATTTTGCTGGGCGATTAATTGTCTCCGAAATTACTGTGATAAACAATAATAATGTTTGAAAGTTGACAAGAAATGTTGGTAAATTTATTTTGAGTGTTGTACCTTTTTTGACCACTGGATGGGAGTATAAGACTCTTTGAACCAAAGGATGGATAGTGAGGGAGTGAGCAGCGTGTCTCTTTAAGAAAAATGGGAGGTAAGCCCCTTGACGTGACATGGGTTGTCTCTTGTTCCTTTTTATTGGTTCTCAAAATGGCGGACGCTCGGTGATTAGAGCTCTTTAGCAAAGCATTTGTCACACAAATCTTTTAATGAAAATAATCAGTTAAACAAGTTCTCAGCTTCTTTTTGTTTGTTTGTTTGAAAAACTACTTTTTAGATGAAGACACTGGTTTCAATTGTGAATTTTGGAACTTCGAAAAGACAGAGGTTTTTCCCCCCCGAGGTCGGCTTGTTAGCTTAGCTTCTCAGCTTAGCTGCTTTTAGCGATCCAAAAACGTGATTTTGGACGGTTTAAACAGATTTAAAAGAAATGAGAAACTAGAGAAAGGGAGGGGTCAGTGAAGAGCACCGGCCTTTTGTCATCCACTGTCTTCAGTAGAACGAGAGACGCGAAGAAACGATAAAGCCGATAAATGAAAATGCGGTCGATAATTTTCATTTATCATGTGATTTTGATTTATTGCTTATTGCGACAGTCCTAGTTTTAATGGCAGATAAATCTGACAATCATCTGTATAACAATGAAATGAAAAACCATTTAAGACAGTACACTACCTTTAAATAGCTGAAATTACCTCACAGCACATTATTTTTCAGAGAAACGATTTATCATCAGTTGTTTCTTCCTTGTAGTTTTAGCTTACCTTGCATTGTCTGCAGTCTCAAACTCTCCGAGCTCGGCACTTTTCTCCAACCCGTGTGTGTGTTTGTCTCTTTCAGGTGTGAAGTATCGGTCTGCTACAAACCTGACAGCTCCACTGACTGGAGGCTGAGAAAATCCCAGACTTCTGCTCAGATCCAGCCTCTCAACCCTGCCTTCTGCTCCCTCCTCTGCCTGCCTGTGGTCACCTTCAGTGGGGCTCTTCCCTGAAACCCCCCCAGCACTGGTTTTCATGGGCTCAAAGCAAAGACTTCAGCACTGTGTGCACCAACGTGTTCTCGCATTGTGGGTCTCACATGGCCTGAGTGCAACGCCACTAACGGAAACCAGTTACTTCCTGCAGAACTTCAGCGCTGGTCGCGTTCAGCTCAGTGCTTGTAACGTGCAAGAAGACGCATGAAACCAATAATGACCACAAAAAAAGAAAACTCTGCTGTACAGATGATTAGCACAAAGAAGTCGTGAAGGAAACCATTTCAAGTTTCATTCTTCAGGTTTCAGCTCCTCTTTTTGCTCTTGAAGACAGAACTGACTGTAACCACAGTCTCGTCAGAATGTACTGTATTCGGGTTTACTCGCGGTGCCTTTAGTATGTTGGATCAGTGTCCTACGAGGAGAAAAAATATAAAATTCCTCCTTTTATTGTTTTGTTGTTGGCTCAGACCTCCATGAACTCTCAACTCCAAAAATGAAACAAATTATTTGACAATATCTGAGAATGTACACTATAAATGTATACAGTATATAAATCCTCTACTTTTGAGATATATTTTTTTGTGTTCTATAATGTGTACACAGCAACATATTTCTTTTGTTTTTACCAGTTACATGTTTTAAATGAAGTAATGAATCTTACTGGCTGGGGGGGGGGGGGCGCTGTTGGCTTTTTAAAAAACTTCATTTTGAAGTGCACACTTTTAACTTTCAATACATGTTATTAAAAAAACTTGATCAGTTTCTTTCAGTGACACGAATACTGTGCTGTAATATTCATTCAGGTGTACATCTTCCTGTGTAACTGATTTATCGCACTTTCTGGAGAAAAAAAAACGTATATTTTTTTATTTTTGTAAAGGAATAAAGTCCTGATTACTTGATTGATAATAAAGTCCTGCACAATAAATCATGTCCAAAATTTGTTTTTGATATCTTTATTTTTCAGATAAACACCTTACACCGCTAACTTATCCCCCGTCTTCACTTATTATACATTTTAGATGTCTTTATTAAAACAAACGTAGATTATTTTCAGCACAGCCTGACTGTTGTCATAACTGGAGCAGATCCTAACCAGGGAAAATAAATGTTGGAATCGTGAACTAAAAGATAAATTCTAAGCATTTCTCTAAATTAAAGGCACAGCATGTCCTGAAGGAAAGCATGTGACCACCTTATGAGAAATGACAGCTGAAGCATGAAAACAAAGATCTCATGTTATTAAAAACGTCAAAGTCCAAGCTCCGTAATAAAAATCCAACAATGTTCAGTCAGCTCATCTGAACGTTTTTTTTCTTCTGAGATGTTTTGTCCTTCATCCAAAGGACTTCATCAATCCAAGGAGCCACAAACAAACTGAGTCCCACAAGCAGCGTACTCTCATAGTGGAAAATAACAGTTTGCTGGTGCTAAGATGGCCTCCGAGGCCCGCCCTCTCCCCCGTCAACTCCTCTGATGCCGGATACCCACCTAAATTGTCAGAGCGCTCCTGCCGCCTCCTTTTGGCCGCTTGTCACGGTCACACTGGGAGACACTGAGACGCGTCTGATGACGCGCACTGGGGGGAGGCAGAGGAGGGAGTCTAGCTCGTTTTCCGGGTCAGTTGTTGTGTTTTCATGCTGCTGGCAGATAAAATCAGCAGCACGTGACCCCCGTTCCTACTGGAGTGGGTTTTCTACGAGCCAAACTGCAGCTCCGACAGTCTTTGTTGAGATTAAAACGGTTTTTTTTATGTTTGGGGTGATCGTACGCTGAGCGGACAGCAGCAACTGTAAAAATGTCAAGTTTCTTACTTGAGTCCCACAAGCAGCATACTCTCATAGTGGAAAATAAGTTTGCTGGTGCTAAGATGGCCTCCGAGGCCCGCCCTCTCCCCCGTCAACTCCTCTTCTAAGCATTCTCCTACTATCACGGCTCCTACTATCTGGTTCCAATTCATGGAGGCTCGATGGGGTAAGTTTAAAAAGTCCAAAAAAAGTCCAGTTGTCGTTGTGTAATCACATAGCAGAGGCTCTCCCGATTGGTTGTTGCGATGCGTCGAGCAACGTCGAGCCGCAAAATATCAACTTTTCGATCCGACGCTGCTCAACGCGTAGGTTGCTTCGGACGCGCACGTGCGCGGAAAGGAACTGCCGCGTGCCGCCGCGCCGCTTCAAACACTCAAAACGCGCCGCTTCACGATACGCCGCGCCTCGACGCGTCTCCACATAGACTTTGCATGTAAACCGGCCGCTTCCGCCGCCCGACACGGGTCCAGTGGGTAACCGGCATGAGGCGGCCATGCCAGAGTGGTTCACAGTGGATTTTCTACCTGGATTATTGAGCATAAACTTTGATATTTTGAACCACTTTGGCATGGCTGCCTTGGAGGAGTTGGCAGGGGAGAGGGCGGGCCCTGGAGGATATCTCACCAGCAACCTTTTTTTTTTCCTATCCACAGTATTCCTGAGGGTGTCACTGTAGAAGCGAATGTGCATTGTACTTCCTGTCCGACACCGGAAGTGCCTGTATTCCATAGGCGGAGTATGGATCGCGGGTGTTTTTGAAAGTTATTTTCATTCATTTTATCGGAGCAAACACAGCTTTTGTTTAAACGGAACGTTTACTGAAATGTCCTACCGGGGTTCAGGTACCTGCTGTGCTGTTCGCGGCTGCACCAACAACCGGACCAAGCTAAATCTTTGGCTAAAACAACAGTGTTTTCAACACGGACCCAAAACAAAGAAAGAGTGTTCCTGCATCCTTCTCTATGGCTGTGTCTGCGCGATCAGGTAACATCTGTAATTTCTTTTTATTTGTCCCTCCTCTTTTAACAAAACGAGTGGTGTTCCCACATTTTTAATGAACTAAAACAACAAAGTTTGGACTGTATTCAACTGTATTACTCGCATGTAAACAAACGGTGTTTCCGGTCAACCGGAAGTCGTGTGCACATTTCGCGCAAAGCGTCATGGGGCGTAGGAATACTGTGGATAGGGGAGTGAGCTGTTTGTGGGGTTCAGTTTAGTTTGGTGGCTCCTCCTATAGGACTGAAGAAGTCCTCCGGATGGACGACGAAACATCTCAGTAACAAAAGAAACCGTCCAGCTGACCTGACTGAACATTGTTGGATCTAATCAACATGTCACGCTTTGTGTATTTTGGGGGCAACTCTCAGCTACTACCACGTGAATTTAAAACCAAAAAAAAGTGATAAAATGAGTTTTGTTTAAAATCTTTGTACAGGTAGTCTCGGTGAGTCACGAGGACTTCTTTTCAAGAGAGAACTGTTTGGGAATGGATGGTGGAGGTTGTGGGGCCTTGCTCAAGGGCCCAGAGTGGGGCACATGATGGTGGAGGCAGGTGTGGATGTTTCACCATTTACACCCACATTCTGATGTTGGTCCAGGGAGTTGAACTGGCAACCTTCACAGGCCCACCTCCTCTGGCCTCTGCGCCACCACTCCCGAATTTATAGCCATGTGTGGGTTTTTGAACGCTAACGAGTTGTGGTGGCCATCTTGAATCAAGCTAAAGGTTGTAAAATTTCTAATTATTTTCTAAAAATTTCATTAAAATCCATCTAGTGGCTCATGAAATATTTTGCTAACACGTCCAAACATGTTAAAAATGTACTCAATCTGTAAGTGCTCAAATGTGTTGAGGACCCCTTTCCGCTACTATCACGGCAGAATTTCAGATAAATATCTGTCAAATCACCTGAGCTATAGACATTTCTGTGCTTGTGATGGTCAATTGGCTGCGGCAGCCATCTTAAATTGACTCCAAACGTTAACGTAGATGTACACCCAGTAATTATTTCCTAAATGTTTTAATAACATACATCCAGTGGATCATGTGATATTTTGCTGACAGACAATGTTGACACCAACAGTAAATGGCCAAATTGTCAATGAAAAGTTGTACAATCTATTGGTGCTTGGATTATTTGTTGGGGTGACTCTAATCTGACATCATGCTAAAGTCTAGCTCGTTTTGTGTAAATTGACTGACTATGGTGGCCATTTTGAACTTGGTTGGCTCCAAACAACTAGATGAACATCTATTGATTGTACAAAGTGTTTGTTTTCACCTTTGACCATGGCAATAATTATAATACACATAATTTGGGCCTTTATAGGTGCTTTACTGTTAAGTTTTATTATGGTAAAATTCCCACCAGATTAATTGCACTTTTTCTTCTTTGCCAAATCTGACGGTCTGTGTCAGTGCACAG
The DNA here is from genome assembly GCA_038048925.1 of Garcialebias charrua. NCBI lineage: Eukaryota > Metazoa > Chordata > Actinopteri > Cyprinodontiformes > Rivulidae > Garcialebias > Garcialebias charrua. The sequence continues at coordinate 5,914 of JBBPBX010057103.1, read as the reverse complement.
TGTGGTAATCCCTCAGCGTCTGCTTTCTCATCTGTAAGGCTTTTTAATTTCTGTGAATATTCTTTGGGCCCAGAGTGGGGCACATGAATTAAGTTTGCAGATGATACAGCGGTGGTGGGATGCATCACAAACAATGATGAGTCCAGCTACAGACAGGAGGTGGAACACCTGGAGAGCTGGTGCAAAGAGAATAATCTTCACATGAATGTGAAGAAGACAAAGGAGATGATTGTGGACTTCAGAAGGAACAAACACACCCACGCCCCACTGAAAATAGGTGGGTCTGCAGTGGAAGTGGTCTCCAGCTACAAATACTTGGGTGTACACATGAATGATAACCTCAGCTGGAGCAACAACACCACCAGCCTGATCAAGAAAGGTCATCAGAACCGTGTTTCCATCAAGGTTTCTAGGTGCGCATTTTGAAGTATCGCAGCAGAAAAGCTTAATGGAAACGGCAAAATCCGTATTTACTTTCTCAAGTTCGCCAAAAAGTTTATACGCTCGCTTGAGGTGGTTTTTGGGATGTTCGAAAATGAGCAGATGCGCACAGCGACAGATGGAAACACATTTGCCGACTCGTGCTGCCGAAGCGAACATTCACGTCACGTGACTGATCAGCTGTTTCCGCTCCGGACAACATGTAACATCGCTAAAACTAGTTTGTATGACAGAATAAATACAACTCGACCGATAGCAACACGTACCTGAAATATTCTCTCCATTTTGACGAGATGTGTGGCCAGGTTCTGTTTTCAACTGCTACTTCCTGTTTACTGTAGACATGCGCAGTGCTGACGTCTGACGTAATGACGCTGACGTCTGACGTAATGACGCTGTGCGTGGCTTGGTAGATGCGCTTCAAGCCAGCAGATGGAAACACTTCTGCTTCGCATTAATTTGTATTTACATATTTGCGAGATTTCAAAAATTAGCTCAAAAATCGAAATGAAAATGGATGGAAACACAGCTAGAGACTCTACTTCCTCAGACGGCTGAGACGTGCTGGTCTGAGCAGCCCAGTTCTCACCTCGTTCTACAGGTGTGCAGTGGAGAGTGTCCTGTGCTCCAGCATCAACGTGTGGCATGGAGGCTGCACAGTTGAAGAGAGGAAAGCTCTACAGAGAGTGGTGAAGGCTGCACAGAAGTCTGTTGGAGTCAGTCTCCCCACAATCACAGACATTTACACCTCCAGATGCAGAAAAAGAGCGACCTGCATCATGAAAGACCTCACTCATCCAGCACACTCACTCTTTGCCCCACTCCCCTCAGGACGGAGGTTGAGGAGCATCAAGTGTAGAACCACTAGACTGAGGAACAGCTTCTACCCTGAGGCTGTTAGACTCATGAATAAATAAAAAAATAAAAATAAAAAATAAACACTGCAAAATATCACATCATACTGATGCTGATCTGTTTTCTTGTTGCTGTGTTCATCTGTGACCATCTGCTCATACAAACTCATGTTCGTGCTGCTGTTTATTCCCACTATATTAAGCTTAGTGTATTACTAGTTGATGTTTTTCTTAGTTAGTTCTAGATGTTATTACTGTTTTTCTCTTGCATTTGTTGTTGGATGTAACTGGGACCCCGTGTACATAATCTCGTTTTCATCACATGTACCACATGCGGTGCAAATGACAATAAAGACTCTCTGACTCTGACTCTGATGAATGTCCAAAAGTTATTTTTGCTGCTCGATTTCTGTCTTTTTATGCTGTTTTTCACTAAATAAAACCTGCATGACATAAGGTGGGGTGTCCTCCTGATTAATCATCACAGAACAGTAATCTACTTCACATTCCACGAACCAAATTAAGGACCATGGGAGACTGTGCATTCTGTGTGGCTGCCCCCCGCCTATGGAACTCCCTCCCTGACTACCTGAGAGCTCCACAGTCATTGGTTGACTTTAAACAAGGCTTAAAGGGGACCACACATGCAAAATTCACTTTTTAATGTTTTTTTTACTCAACTTTGGGTATGTACTTCATAAAAAAACAGTCCTAAGGCCAAAGAAATGCACCCAGTGGTTTATTTACTCTAAGTAGATTTATTTGTCTGTGATAAAAACGGTTCGTTTCTCACTTCCTGCGGTTTGTGACGTCACAAACCGCAGCCACAACCCACCCCAACCTGAGTCCAGCCCCTCACCTAGCAACCCCTGGTTAGGCTCAACCAGAGCCATATAAAGTGAGAGTTGCGACACTTCCATAGCGTTCCGTTGTAAGAATGGAATGCGGAAGTCACGTGGGTCATGGAGGGGGCGATTTGTTCCATGGCTCTGTTTAACAGTCTGACTCTGCCTGCAGTAGCGCTCCGTCGCCGCCAGAGGGCGCAGCTCCACAAGGTTTCCATAGCCGTTGTTTGGAACGAATGACCACGTCGGCGACATCAAAGAGTGTCAGAACTCTCTATATATATGGCTCTGGGCTCAACCCACTTCTGTATTAAACACATGACTGTTGTTTTTCATGATTTCATCTCATCTTTTGTTTATATGTTCTTAATTTCATGTGTACAGCACTTTGTTGCAGCTGTGTTTTTTTTAAATGGCTTTATAAATAAAGTATAATTGTTATTTTTATGTTTTAGTTCAATTTTTAGTGTATTTGCGATCGCTCCCAACGCGCAGCCGGCAAAAATTAAACGAGCAGACCCCCGGCGTAGGGACCGGCGGCAACGGGACCCTCTTCTGGCGCGATGGAGCGGAGCTTCAACTGTACAGCCTCGCTGCAGCCTCGCAGCAGCCTCGCAGCAGCGAGGACCTTCTCCTTACGGATTAATTTACGGGAGACACTTGGTGAACTTTGTGTTGTCTTGACTGGAACAGCGATAACTCCCAAAATCGCCGCGTGCAACGAGCGGAGCTGGCGAACACCGGAAGAGGAACAAGCTAACATTAGCATCGGATTCGGGTGGTCTAATGCTAAAAGGAGCAGCAAATTGCGGCGCGCTCAGACGGGTTTCGGTAAGTTATCTTAAGCTAGCACTAACAGTAAGTCAAATGAGTAATAAAAAAGAGCTAATTTTAAAACAACAACACATTACAGATACTGGCTGTTACAGAGGGCGTAAACAGATCGTTGAAGGGCGTGGACTTCAGAACTTATATCAGAAACCGGTCGTTCAAAACGAAAGTTAAAAATGGCAGAATTAAAAAGGGTATAATTGATTATCTAAGAATTATTTTGTGTATTAAAATGAATTAATATTGTCAAGATAGCACACAGACATAACATAAAATTTTTAAAGACCTATATGTGGTCCCCTTTAAAGACTTTTCTTTTTAAGCAAGCCTTTTCTGCCTCCACATGATTTTATCTTTGATCTTAGTTGATATTATTATTGATTTTACTTGATTTTATCACTTGTTTTATTTGATTTTTGCTTTTGTTGCACTTTGTAGCACTTTGTGATTTTTATTAATGAAAAGTGCGTTAAAAATTATATTCATTATTATTATTATTATTATTATTATTATTATTATTATTAATCTCGTCAGTAGCTGGGTAACAAAATTAGTGACAGATTAAAAAAACTATTTTTTAAAATTATTTTGAAGTGGAAAATCTCTTACGATGTCAGTTTCAGACTGCACGGTTATTTTGGTAGAAGTTTGGTCTTGACTGAGATCAGTGTAGCCATTACCTCATCAATATTGCTGTAATTCAAATATATTTCTCCATATGGAGTCCTTTCAAGAATCTATCTACAACAGGTAAGATATTAATTGTTAATGACAAAACCATCTTGGTCTCACAACAAAACAAACGTCCGTTTTATTTTGTGTGAGCTCAATAACATCACATAAACTCAGTAAAGACAAAGATAGCGAGATCTATTGCCGTTCTGTACAAAGTCAGGAACCTATTAAATGATAAAGCTATGTACTTGTTGTATAACACAACTATTGTTCCACATACAATTTATTGTATCGACATCTGGGGAGCATGTAAAACATTTACGGAACCTGTTTTTTTGTTACAGAATAGAGCTATAAGAATAATTACCAGAAAAAATTATTGTCACCCATCTAGCACACTGTTTCACCAATATAAATTGTTAAAGTTCAGTGACTTGGTGGATTATAATGTTATGTATAGAGCTCATAAAGAAGAACTACCATTTAATATCCAAATACTTTTTGTTAAACGTCAAAGCTGTTATAAAAAAAGGAGCAGATATTTTTGTTAAACCTAAATATAGAACCAATTCGAGGGGTCGGTCAACCTCAATCCAGGGAATTGGTTTGTGGAATGATTTGGATACTGTAATTAAAAATGCCAAATCATTATTTACATTCAAGAATTTATTCAAAGCCAGATTATTACAAAAATATATATGAAGTTTTCTCGTGTTGTTTTGTAATTCGATCATGAGTTATTTTTTTGTTCTGTTACTTGCTGATGATTTTTTTTTGGTTTGAACTGACTGTTAGAAATAGGGGGCAGATATAATAAATTTTCTCTTCATTCTGCCACCCTTCATTTTATTTCTTATCCACCTTATTCCTGAAGGTGTCACTGTAGAAGCGATAATGTGCCGTACTTCCGTTTGACCCCGGAAGTAGAATTTTTGCATTGGCTCCTCGTTGTTTGCTTGCTAATCTGCGCGCATCGTAGAAGTTCTGTTGAAGTTCTGTTTTCTGTTATTTCGAGCTAATATTGTCACGAAGATGTCTTGAGGAGCTCGGGTACCTGTTGCGCTGTTCATGGCTGTATGAATAATCACACGAAGCTGAATTTGTGGCTGCAACTAGTGTGTGTTGAACATGCTCCGAAAACAAAAACCTGCATCCTTCTTTGTGGCTGGGCTACGAGAAACCACCTGAAAAAAGACTCTGTATCCTCCAGATGATCGAGAACACCAGGTATGATTTAAGAGACAGCTTTTAGTGTTATGATTTTATGTAGTCAGTGATTAAATGATACTAATATTTTCGTTCATAACTGGCAAATAAACACACGCACCTATATGTATGCTGTGTGTGCGTTTATTTATACATATCTATCTATATATCTATATATATATATATAATATAGGTGTGTGTTTATATATATATATATATATATATAAATATAGGTGTGTGTGTGTGTTCATAAATGAACCCTAAAGTTTGTATACTGTACTTTTACTTTCAGATGGGCTTGATGAGAGTGTGGAGCTGCTCAACACCACCAGTCACATGCAGCATGACTGTTGGAATGTGGATTGACATAATGTCAGAACAAACCAACAACCTTATTCTATGGTTGCCCCGTGAAACAATTAAAGCAACATGTTTTGCAGAAAGCTAAAAACTTGGACTCCAGAAGTGAATCATACATGCAAATAACACTGTGAAATATTTATTGGCTGTTTCTCCCTCTGGAATAATCATGTTTATTTCAGATGCTTATGGTGGTAAATGCAGTGACAGGTATATAACACAGAACTCTGGGTTTCTGGACTATCTGCGTGCTGGAGATCAGGTGATGGGTGATCGTGGTTTCACAGTGAGGGACCTGCTGCAAGAGCTATGGTGTCAATGTAATCGTTCCAGCATTCACACGCAAAGGATGCCAGCTTATTTCAAGTGAGAAGTGAGAAGACATTAAATGTAAACATTTTTCTCAAACATGTACAGTACTGGTGTACTTGCTGTAAACGTAACACAACTCAACATGTTTTTTAAAGGATGCAATGTTAACTATATTACATTAGAAAAGTATTTGCTAAAATGATTCATTTGTTATGTACAATAGTTGACTGTTAACCTTCTTACAAGGTTAGGTTTTTGTGTGCACTATATCAGTTAATTTTGGATTAAACTACTGTTTCTATCTAAATGTCACTTTTGTCATTATCAAGTTTTTAAAGATCGTTTCCTGTCTATTTCATTATTTGTTTTCATTTACTGTATTTTATTAAA
>JBBPBX010057102.1:0-13671 GCA_038048925.1 Garcialebias charrua | reverse complement strand
TATACTAAAATAAACTACTTCTTACTACTTGTACTACTATTCCTACTTGGCGGCTTTTCATTTATCGCAGGTCTTCAGGGTACATATCCCATGCAATAAATGAGGGACTACTGTATATGAGGATATATATATCTGTAAGTCTAATCAAACATTTCAATAAGGACCGTATATCACGATCTCATGATGTTTTTAGCCTGTCACACGTTGATCATCTTATCTGTTTCCAAAGTGTGATTCTGTTTGACAGCTAACAACTAGCAGGACTGATGATACAACATGAGACAAATTTACTGTTTCTTAAAGAGCCAAACTGCCGAGTGCAAACCAGGACAGAGCTGCTTTCACACAGATGAATGAAAGCTGTGGCTGAGATCATTAGGATGATCAGAGAAAAAAGTTTCACTGGTGATGACTTTTTTGTCATTTTTATGAGTACAGACTCTTTAATACAGTATGTGTGTCTTATAATTTTTAATATCATGAGTTTCTTCAGTGCTCTTAACAAAAATTCCAGAATATTTAAAAAAGATGGATTACCAAAAAGCTGCTGCAATAGAAAGCAAACTTGTACCTGGGGATGAGATGCATGTCCACAGGCCTGATGGGCTCCAGTTTGCTGAGTGTGCACCCAGTAGGCCTGGAAATATGAGGCACATGCAGAATGTTGCTGAGTGGAAGGTTTCCAGCCTCTCCCTCTTGTGTTGCTGCTGAACAAATCTATTCATGTTTCAGTACGTGGCTGCAAGGAAGCTCTGACATCTCCTGGCTGTGCTGCTTCTGATGACCAGGCCACAAGGATAGAGTTTGAATTGTGTTTAAAAGGAGGGCGCGTGAGTTTGGAGACGCAGAGTTCTTTGAGAAGAAGTTCAACATTTCTCGATCAGCACCTTCAGTAACATTTGCCCGATCTGGCAGTTCCTCCCACGCACATTCTGGAGCAATGATCTTGAGGGGAAACGCCACAGGGAAGAAAACTATCATTTACAAGTGTTAACAACTATGTAGCTGTCTTAGAGTGCACTTACAGGTCTCCAATCTCTGCAAATTATGGGTGTGAGATGTGGGTTTAGGGTCGCAAATGGACATTTATGGCTTTCTGTTGACTCCTATGCACAAAAACATCATTTTTCTGTTCTTCTGCTGAAAACTATTCTTAAACCAGCCATTAAAGTTATGTTTCCTCTTTGAATTTTGACGTTTATTGTCAAAACTTGCACCAAATTCATACTTTTTCTCATGTCAATAAAATGCACAAAGCTTGGTGAGCCATATCCCTGGCCACATAATATGAAGCTTTTCAAATCAAATCTGGCTTCAAGAGATTTGGGGAAAGACACAAAGTTATATTGTTTTTCATTTGAGCTTTGAGGCTCTGAAGGAGAGCTTGAATATTTTTGTGATGTTTGACAGCATAGGAAGGAAGCAGTACTGTATTTTCTGCCGTACACTTCGCACCGCTGTACAAGTCGCATCACTCCAAATATGTCTAAGAAAGAGGAAAGATCCATAAATACATTGCTTTGCCGTATACGTTGCATCTATTATGCGTCACTGCTGACAATCTGGAAATGTGGGCCGAACCTGGAAACGTGGGCCGGTGTTGTGCCAAAAATCGATTGGCTGCCAAATGGCAGACGTTGGAGCATGTACGGGAGGACATTAAGAAGAATTTAACAAGATTAACACTTAAAAACAATTATTTGTTTGCTCAAAATTATAGTAAATGTGTGTCTCAGTCTACCTTTTGCTTAATAAATGCAATTTGACCGTCAAATCGGCTGTATTTCAAAAGCTGATACGCGGAAGTAAACACATGCAAGTGACAAGCCGCTATGCAAATTTAACTAGATAAACACCCAAAAATAATTATTTTTTCTCGATTTTATAGTAAAGGTGTGTCTCAGTCTAACATTTGCTTAATAAAAGGATTTTATCGGTCAAATCAGCTGTATTTCAAACTTATTCGCTGCCTCGGTGCTCCGGGAGCATGCAGAGGGAGGAAAAAAAGGAAGGAGGAACGCTGCTCGTTTCTTCGAAATTTAACATGAAAAGCACCTAAAATGATTATTTGTTTGCTTGAAATTATAGCTAAGTTGTGTCTCAGTTGATCTTTTACTTAATGAATGCACTTTAATGGTCAAATTTATGGAAGCCATTGTGTCTCATATATAAAATTAAAATGAAATAGCAGAAATGCTTTTTCATTTCAAAGTCAAGCTGCATTTTTTGACTCAGAAATAAAATTAAAATTAAATCATTTTCTAAATCAAAACTGCTCATTGTGTAACTTAATTAAAAAGATAAATAAAATAACGTTTGACATTTAATTTTCAAAACATGTCCCAGTAAAAAGTGACCAAAAATCATTTTGAAATGTCAATTTTGAAAATTAAAATGAAATAGCAGAAATGCTTTTTCATTTCAAAGTCAAGCTGCATTTTTTGTCTCATAAATAAAATTTAAATTAAATCATTTTCATTTTCTTCTTCAACACTGCTCATTTTGTAGCAGAACTCCAGAGGAAACTAAGAACATTTGCATTTAAGGAATCGCCCCTTAGAAAATCCTGGCTACGCCCATGTAAAATACGCCAATTTGTAATCAGTTATTAACAGAAATTAAACTCAGTAACACTAACATATACCGTATATCTTTGCAGACTCTGCAGCGGAGCAGCTGTGTTCATCTGGAGGGAGACATCTGTTTAACCAAGCAGCGGCAGCAGGACACTTTCCTGTCCCTGTCTAAAGCTCCGCCTGCTGCTAAAACAGCCAATCAGTGATTCAGTGGGCGTTGTGAAGCAGCCAATTGGAATTGCCAACTCAGATTGAATAATGTTACACTTTGAGCACGGTTCAGAGTGAAAATGAAAATGCAAATGTTCTTAGTTTCCTCTGGAGTTCTGCTACAAAATGAGCAGTGTTGAAGAAGAAAATGATTTAATTTAAATTTTATTTATGACACAAAAATGCAGCTTGACTTTGAAATGAAAAAGCATTTCTGCTATTTCATTTTAATTTTCAAAATTGACATTTCAAAATGATTTTTGGTCACTTTTTACTGGGACATGTTTTGAAAATTAAAATGTCAAACATTATTTTCTTTATATTTTTAATTAAGTTACACAATGAGCAGTTTTGATTTAGAAAATGAAAATGATTTAATTTAAATTTTATTTATGAGACAAAAATGCAGCTTGACTTTGAAATGAAAAAGCATTTCTGCTATTTCATTTTAATTTTCAAAATTGACATTTCAAAATGATTTTTGGTCACTTTTTACTGGGACATGTTTTGAAAATTAAAATGTCAAACATTATTTTATTTATATTTTTAATTAAGTTACACAATGAGCAGTTTTGATTTAGAAAATGAAAATGATTTAATTTTAATTTTATTTCTGAGTCAAAAAATGCAGCTTGACTACTTTGAAATGAAAAAGCATTTTTGCTAATCCATTTTAATTTTATATATGAGACACAATGGCTTCCATACAAATTAGCTGTATTTCGCCGGGATGGTGCAGCTGGTTTGACGGTTGCTCCAAGCAGTGAGCAGAATGAAGGTGGGGGAACTTGGCAAGGTTGATTGTGCCATTAATAGCTGCTTGAAGATTCTCATTCATTCAGGACATGGTAAATTCTAAAACGTTCAAGACAAAAACAATGAAGTACTGTATAAAATAAAGTATAATAAATAAAGTCCAGTTGTTTTAGTCTTGAACTTTTTTGAATTTGTCATTACAGCCATGTTTACCTATTACATGATACAACGGCATGCCTTACTGCTACTACTACTCTGCTACCATCTAGTGGATTAAAATGGTACTGTTCACTTTTTCTTTCTTTTTTTCAGTCAATGAATGAAAACGGCATATCTCAGACAAAAATTGGTTTATAAATATGGGAAAAGTCCATAAATATGTAGCTTTGGCCTATAAGTCACAGGGCATCCAAATTGTGCAAAAAAAACAACAACGACAACAACAACAAAAACAACAACTGCAATTTAATGGCAGTTTTATATCAGCCAGCTGGGAGTGTGGAGTGAATTAGAAGCAGTGCTCAGAGGTAAAACTGTTGTTTTTAAAGAAACCTTTTTTCACATCTTTTTACCTGGCTATTATTTGTCTGCATCTTTTTGCATGACTGAATAAAAAAAAGGATGAATAGTACGCTCTCAAAATAATATGCTGTTATATAAGTTTGGATAAATCAACAGAAATAACGTTTTTTTCTCACAACAAACATCAAAAACCTCCCTGGGTGTGATGTATCACACTGTAATATTATATGTCTTTGTTCAGAATCAGCTCAGCATGGCCTTGTTAAGATATCTCCACATTTTAATTGGTCTTTTTTGTCCCTTGTAAAACCTGGATGAGTCTGTTTAAACTAAAACAAACATTTGTTGGATGAGCTTGATTTGATTTGATGTCTGTGACTTTCTCCCTGCCCCGGCTCTGTCTAATAGCTGATAGATGTAATTACGTTTCCATCAGAGAGAGGGCTACTGATTGACTGGTGTGAGATGTGTTGTATTAGTGAGATAACGCTCCCTCTCACATAGTCGAGGTTGGGCCTTGAATGCTGGATCAATAATCTCCTCTTGTGTTCTCTCAGAAAGCTGAAGTGGTTTCAGTGGCATTGCTTTATATTGTGCTTGCTATCTTTTTATTTTTTTACTGAAGGGAATCGTTGCTACATTTCAAAAGTTTTAAAACATTTTCATAAAAAAAATCCTTCAAATCAAAGTGTTTCCCATTACCAGAGTTTGTTTGCATTATAACAAAGCCAAACTTCTTCCTTCTTTTGCTTCTCCAAAGGATGCTCCTTTTAGGGTGGAGAGAACTGTTCTGCCAGCGCTTCTTCAAAGCCTAACCAGCTCATGTGATCTGTGCAGGATTCTTCACCATGGTGTCTGTCTGTCTGTGTCCCCCTGCAGGCTTTGAGCTGCTGTACCAGCCAGAAGTGGTCAGGCTGTACCTTTCTCTGCTGACGGAGAGCCAGAACTATAACACCCTGGAAGCAGCGGCAGGGGCTCTGCAGAACCTCAGCGCTGGGCAGTGGACTGTGAGTCCTGGGTTGGGATAGACACAAACAACACAACGTTCTGACTCTTTTGTCTAATTACTTACTTTTTTACATTTTGTGTCTTGTCATGGCCATACAGTGATTCATATTTTACAACAGTGAGCAGCAATCAGGCTCAAAGGCAACACAAATTCAAAATAAGTTGTAAATCACACAGCTGAAACAGAACATAGCATCATGTTAAAGTGGCACTCAACCCACTGTGAAATGGTAGCCCCGCCCCCAGACCAGATTCAAACTCCTCATGAAAATGGGAGTGTCGAGAGACAAGGAGGGGAGGAGGTGGGTGGATGTGCTGTGTTCACGCCCCCTCTAGCAACAAACTAAAACAAACTAAAACTCTAGCAAACAACTTACAGCAAGCAACAACAAAGAATAATTATGTAGATGTATTTATCTATTCTCACCCAATCTATCCAAAACAAAAGGCCTAAAAAAAAATTTTTTAAATACCACAAGGTATTCCGTGACCGGGGTTTGAACCTGGGTCTCTCGGATCCCAAACCTGCACTTCCACCACTGCCCCAACTTGGTATACAGGCTTTGCTTGTCCATCGCACCATAAGAAAACGAATACAACCAAATAGTTTCGATGACGTGAAATGTATTCCTAAAATAAACAAGTTAAAATATACAAATAACTAGTGCCATTCCAAAAATAATATAATATGTGGTGTTGTAATATATGTATAATATGTGGTGTTGCAATACTTTTCCGGCGTGCAATGTACCACTTCCATATAAGGTATGAACTGCAGCGCGGACCTTCTCATCTCTGCAGGGGATTGGCTCTGCTTGAACCACTTTCGTGAGAAAATACGTCACAGTGAGAATCCTAGACCAATGAGAAAATCAAGGTGCAATTCCTCTGTTCAACCCATAGGGTTACGTAAACACGTTTTTAGACCAAATATTGCCGATTTAAACTAATACGCACATATATATGAAGATTAACACAGACATAGTGCTATACAACATTCTGGACACATTCTAGGGAGTTTATCAGCTAAAAAAAGTTAATTTTGAGTTTAGCCCCTCTTTAAGTGAAACTAAACGGGCTCTGGGTCTTTAACTCCTCCCCAAGTTCAAATTCAAAATCTTCACCAAAATGGGCGTTCCGATAGACAGTGGAGGCACCGCCTAAAGGAGGGAGGAGGTGGGATTAGAGCGAGTAGGTGGGTGTGGCCAGGACCGTGACATGCAGCTAGCGTTAGCATAATACAGTATATGCAACATGGAGAGTGAACACAGCGACACAGGTCTTTTGTCCACCTCCCTCACCAGAAACTGAGGGAGACTTGGAGCAGAGAGCCACAGGTCCTGAGCCTTATCAGTTCGAGCTGCTGGCTACAGGCACTGATGCTCTTGTGCAAGAATCTGGTGGTGCTGAGGCAATGGGTCCAGCATCTGAGTGGTAAATTTATATTAGCAACATAGGCTAATGTTCAAAGCAGTAACAAACTATCTTTTTTTAAATAATTTTCAACTATCTCAATCCAAATTGTAAAGCAATAAATAAATAAAAACTTTCAAAAGGTGCACCTGTGGTCACTGCAGCTTCCTCTCACCTGTAGAAAACATGTGTTGTAGGGAGACGCCAAGGGTATAATTATGAATTATTTAGTACTTCCTAAAGCCCTAATAAATATACTATATATTAAAAAACACACCAATAAACCTGGTCTTGAATACACTGTGCATTTTATTGTCTTAAAAGCATTTCTCCTGTGATGTGAATTACTATGGGTATGCATTACTCTACCAGTAAAAGCACACACAAACTTGTATCAAATTATAAAAAATGAGTAAAAATACTAAACGATACACATGCTGCACTCCACATTCAGTTAAAATTAATTTTTATATAGTAAATGTGTTAAAATGGACTGCTCATAGTCAACATAATCAATTATGAAGCTCATTGTTCTGTCAACACTAGACCTCTGTATTGATAAATACATTTCCAAATCATACATCAAAGTCAAAATTCAAAGTCAACTTTATTGTCCAAACTGCAATATGTACAGAACATACACAGGATTGAAATTGCATTTCTCTCAGATGCATGCATAATTTAAACAAACATTTAATAAACATGTTTACATCAGCAATTTTTACAAAGTAATGTTTAAATTTAATATAAATTATAATTGTTTCAGGTGTGCCAATATTAAATATTGTAAAACAAAAGAAACAAAGTGCAATAATCAATTAGAGTAATCCAAATTGTACATTATTAAAAAAGTTATAGGAAGCATAAATTTTTAAACGTTAAAATTTAAAAGTTTCCTGTACTTGAATTTATGACTTATAAAAAAATCCCTTTCTGACATAGGTTATGGCCAGATGTGAACAGGTGGGTGTGTACACCTGTGTTACAGACCACCCAGGTGCCCAGTCCGCACAGGGTTAGAAGAAAACATAAATAATAATTTAACACAAGTACATAGTAATTTACATAAAGGGTATCCTATTCTAAAAGAAGTTCACAGAACCAGATGCGAAGTGCCAAATGTGTGACATGTATTTCAAATTCAGCGGAAGATGATGCAGAGACAAGAAAGTTCATTCTCAATAGTCCAGGTATCAAATCCGCTCATTCTCAATCAGTTCATCTGGACAGTTTCTTTTTAGTAGAAACGTTTCACCCTCACTCCAGAGGGCTTCGTCAGTCAGAGCAGTCCAAAGCAAACTGAAGCTACCCCACCAAGTAAACAACTTAAGTGGACCAACCAGTTAATGAAAAACAACAACAAAAACCCAGACATTAACTATCAAAAAATAGCAGCTAGAAATAATTTTTCTCCAGTCATATTTTTAATTTGAATGAGATTTAGCCTACCACAAAGCCTACACTTATCTTTGCAGGAAGTTTTCTTGTCCTCTATCAGCTGCTTCCATCCTTCAATATTAGTAATAAAATTATAAATAGGCTATATATGATGTGTTGGTGGCTGATACTTTGTATTTGTCAGACTAGATTCTGTCGGAGATAAATAAATAAAAAACCTGTACAGTAGTCTACACCCCACACAAGACCAGGTTTATTTATTTAGTGGAGGTTTTATATTTATTTATCACCAGGAGCTGTCGATTAAAATGAGCTATAACTGTGACACGATAGTGTGGACTCGTTTCACTATGAGAACTCAGATGCGCCTCACGGTCGGATCCCGACACAGGGGGAACAGATTCTCAGGGGGGAACAGAAATTCGCACAGCACCGGGACTAAAACATCGTTAACCAGTAGCCTACAACAGCTAAAATTAGCGCCAGCTGGTCTCCATTGTTTTGTGACATTGCAGTCTTCCTTATCAGAGTTCATAAGAGTTCACACACTCTGCGGTGTTCATAAAGAAACACTAGATTTTGAGCATTTAAACACAACTACAACACAAACTAACGTTGATCAGCAACAGATGAAAACGCCACGACCTTGTGGGGCCACACCGAAGCAAAGCTGCAGGTCGCAAACACAGCACATGAAGAAACACGTCATATACTCAAAAGATAAATTATGGAATGAAAGGTGTAAAATGGTACTCACCTCCAAACGGATTGTACCCTGATGGTGTAAGGGTGGGTGAACATCAGTTTGAAGAGCTATTCTTGGAACAGCTTCACTCATCAATGCTAATGCTATGTTGCTAATCGCTAATCCAACCCCTGAACTCTGGAGGGGGAGTGACCTTCTCGGGGGCGTGGCTCCACTTTATATTCAGGCAGCAGTGCATGTGACATCAGAGTGTACAAGACATGTCAGAGTGTACAGTCTTGACCAACAAGAAAATCAGCGTGCAGTATCTTCTGTTCAACCCATAGAGCTACCATAAACACGTTTTTGGACCAAATATTGCTGATTTAAACAAATATGCACAAATACATGAAAATTAACACAAAAATAGTGCTATGAAACATTTTAAACACATTCTGGGGAGTTTATCAGCTAAAAAAGTTAAATTTCGGTTTAGTTTCACTTTAAAGATACTGTCAATTTGTTTCAATAAAACAAACTTTGTTAAATCTTGTAAAGTTTAAAGTAAAATGTAGGTTAAAGAGATATAAACTGAAACAGTGTACAGTACAGGTAGTCCCTTGTTTATCGTGGCCGATCTGTACCCTGAAGCCCTGCGATACGTGAAAAACCGTGAAGTAGGAATAGTAGTACAAGCAGTAGTTTACATGTTAAACTCTTCCCTTACTCGCAATATTTTAAACAATGTTTCTAAACTCTAAATGCTCTAAAAGAGCACAGGATGTTATGATTTCAGCTCCCTGCCTCTGGCTGCACTCTCGGCCACGCCCATTTCTCCACTGAGCTCTGGAGATCAGCTGATCAGCTGCAGGAGGAAGCTTCTCCCTCAGCTGTGAGCTGCACACAGGTGCTAAATCATTTAAAATAATTTATTTTAAATAATAATTCCATGCCGATTGTGCGGCTCATCCATCAATCAGCCAATTGTGTCATGTCCAATCTTTGAAAAACCGCAAAAGAGCGAGTCCGCGAAAAACGAACCATGAAGTAGCGAGGGACTACTGTAGTTTACAAAGCCTTGAATGTTTACAAGTAATCTTGTTTAAAAAAAAATATTCTCGACTAAAGGAAAACCATGAGAAAAGACCAACTCTGTTGGGACCATTTTAATTCTGTTGACTTGAGTAGTTATTCAAAGTGTTTCTCTTCATATTCACATTCTTCTATTTGTCAATTTCAGCAACATCAAGCTCCTCTGGTTTCAAAAAAGACATGAAATCTTTAGTTTTTTTTCTATTACAGGAGCTGATTCTTTAATATAATGTTTGAAAATCTTCATTAATAGTAATTCTGAACTAGTGTTAGCATTTTAAGATGGAATTTGTGACACGTCTGCAGTGACCTGTTGAATTAATGAGAAGGCCAGGCGGTGCAGAGGAGTCTGTGTGTCACGAGCACATCAGTGTCACGTTGTTAGCTGGACAAAGACATCAGAGCTCCTGTTTTTAATCTTTCTCCCTTTTTGTATCTCTCCGACCCATTTTCCCACAGCTTACTACTGCCACCTGGTGGCTCAGCTGCGCCCACTTTCTGCCTAATTACATCTCTAGGGGTGCCAGCGCTAACAAGAGAATCTTTTTTTATGTCAAAGCTAATGTTTGCTGTTGCAAAAAACGAGAAGTGAAAATCCAGTGATTTTTAAATTATGACAACTTTATCACAAGTCTATTTAAAGCCAGGATGTGTGGTGAACAGAAGGAAAGTCTTAATTGCTACAAGCGTGAAAACATCAAAGTCACGTTGTAACTCGACCTTCTTCTGACCTCCAGTGGTCCAACTATATCCGAGCCACGGTGCGGAAGGAGAAGGGACTGCCCATCCTGGTGGAGCTGCTGCGCTCCGATTCAGACAAGGTGGTCCGAGCTGTGTCCATCGCCCTGCGAAACCTGTCCATCGACCGCCGCAACAAGGATCTGATCGGTACCAGTTATCAGAATCACACACTCATGTAAAGACAAAGATGCTGCACACGGTCCTAATCTTTTAGATTGAAGCTAAAATAGATGTCTTATGTTGAACGTTTGGATCAGTGGTGTACTCTACATTTTTGTAGTGGGTATACTGTGCTTGGAAATGTTAGGTTGTGTGCAATATACAGTATATCACGTGCATTTTAGCTTATGTTACAACCTTGAAATACTCATTCATACAAATTCATCCTGCATGCATCGTTAAAATTCTAACATGTTCTTGTTTACTCTTTTTAGGAACTTGTAAACATTATAATTACTTTCACTTTTTGGTACTTTATTTTTGTACCCTTTGTTTTGTTTTTTAGCGATTCAAATCGGTTTTTCTCATCCTGATTTCATTGTACTGTTAACCTTGTGTTAACTTTGCATATGACAAATAAACACAACTCTAACTTGAACTATTAAACACTTTGTATAAAATCAGTTTAGTCCCATCTAGATACACCGAGCACTATGCTAACACTTAGCATAATAAAAACAGCTACAAGTCGTGTGATTAGCTTACTTACCGCCTTTGTTTGACGTCAGATGACCGTAAACTTCTGTGATAAATCCACAATGTCAAATATTATTCCTCAGTATGTGATGAAATATGCAGTAGAAAGCTTGGAAAACTAGAAGCCAAGGAGTTTGTTTGTAGCTACTTAGCTTCTTTGCACATCAGCGCCAAAACTCCAGAAGACGCTGATTGATTTGGCTGGAATGAAAGTTCACCTGTGATTTTATTGGTTGAAATTATATTTTTTACCTCTTTATAAACTTCTGTTGTCGCTACACAAATCACGTGACACAGGTCTGTTTTGATGGGGGGGATCCTTCCTCCACTCTGCACACATTCATGCACTGCATGCAGACAGTGTAGACACCGCAGTGCTCGGACTGACAGTTCATTATAAAAGTTTATTATAAAGCGGGAGATAACCAGATATTTTGCTTGGCTGTGTGCCCAGTTGCACTAACTGCGCAGCATAGAGGGAACATTACGTGTCATTGGGCACTTTTAATTGGTTATGTGGAAATTCCCGAGCATTTTTTGTGGTTATACGCCGTATACTTGTATATCACGTAGACTACAGCACTGGTTGGATCATAGTTTTACTAGTCTAGTCTTAAATTTGTTTGTGTGCACTGAAAAAGCCATTGGTGGCTTTAATAATTCTTTCTGTCCAGGCTGGCCTTAAAGAAATCCCTCTGCTGATGTAAGAAGTAGGAAACAGAGACTCAGCTAGAGCAAAGTGATGCCTCAGCAGCATGAGTTTGTAAAGTCCAGTTCCAAAGAGTTTATAAATAGTTGCACAGTGTTCCCTCAGAGCTCAGAAAGGGCACTGTGCTGTTTGAAAAGATCATTTGGCCTAAATTAACTCTAAATTTAAATGTTTTAAATCGATACTCAGCAGATATGTTTTATATTATAGTTACCAAAAATAGATCAGGTTTGCTGATGAACTTTGGAAAAACTTGAACATACCTTTCAGAAAGACCATGCTGTAAATGTTGTTAAGGTTAATACGTATTTTTCAGACTATAGGTCGCACCCGAGTATAGGTCGCACCTGAATATAGGTCGCACCTACGTCAAAATGTGGACCATGTTTAGCTCTGCTGCAAATGTCTCTTCCACAGGAGCGCACAGCAAGGCTTTTAAGAAGATTAACACTTAAAAACAATTAATTGTTTGATAAAAAATTATAGCAAATATGTGTCTGAGCTGAACTTTTCTTTAATAAGTGAATAATTTTAGTAGGATAAACACCTAAAAAATACATTTGTTAGCTGACATTATTGTAAGAGTGTGTCTCAGTTTAATTTTTGTTAAAGGAGACCACAGATAGGTTTTTTAAATTTTTATGGTATGTCTGTGGGCTATCCAGACAAGGTTCATTCAATTTAATACACAAAATAATTCTTAGATAATCAATTATACCCTTTTTAATTCTGCCCATTTTGAACTTTCGTTTTGAACGACTGGTTTATGATAATGAGCTCTCATGAACACGCCCTTCAAAGATCTGTTTACATTTACTCCGCCCTCTGTAAGAGAAGATATCTCTAATATGTTGTTGTTTTAAAGGTATTGTGACATGATTTTGTAAATTTGAATATTTGTCAGAACATATATATCTTATATCATTGAGCTCTGGTCGTTTTTGCATAATAAATTATAAATATATTAAATTTTTATTCCAAGTTATGGTAGTTGTTTTCTCTGGGATACGCCCCTAAAAATCTGCGCATTTCCGCAAAATGTCATCTTAACGTGACAACGGGAAGGCACGCTCCAACGTGCATTTAAATAATAATGGCGGAGCATGTCCTATCGCGTCTGAGATATCATTTTGAGACAGTAAATCTTCCAAAACTCGCATTAATAAACCCTCCCTGAATAAAAAAATTACAGATGTTACCTGATGGCGCAGACATAATTTAAAAATACATCATTAGCAACGTGTTTGCTCCGGGCACTCGGCTAATGTTTGTTAGCTGCTATGTCGGCTTATTACCGGTTGCGTCAGCGATATATCATTTTAAGACAGTAAATCATCCAAAACTCTCATTAATATCCCTCCCCGAATAAAAAGAATTACCTGATCGGCAGACATAATTTAAAAATACATCATTAGCAACGTGTTTGCTCCGGGCACTCGGCTAATGTTTGTTAGCTGCTATGTCGGCTTATTACCGGTTGCGTCAGCGATATATCATTTTAAGACAGTAAATCATCCAAAACTCTCATTAATATCCCTCCCCGAATAAAAAGAATTACCTGATCGGCAGACATAATTTAAAAATACATCATTAGCAACGTGTTTGCTCCGGGCACTCGGCTAATGTTTGTTAGCTGCTATGTCGGCTTATTACCGGTTGCGTCAGCGATATATCATTTTAAGACAGTAAATCATCCAAAACTCTCATTAATATCCCTCCCCGAATAAAAAGAATTACCTGATCGGCAGACATAATTTAAAAATACATCATTAGCAACGTGTTTGCTCCGGGCACTCGGCTAATGTTTGTTAGCTGCTATGTCGGCTTATTACCGGTTGCGTCAGCGATATATCATTTTAAGACAG